>JAHWFO010009247.1:877541-929904 GCA_023313115.1 Rhysida immarginata | reverse complement strand
TTTTTTTTTTTTTTTTTTTTTTTTTTTTTTTTTTTACAGTGTCGAATCGATAATTAGCAACTCGTCTTTAAGGAACTGATCAACGTAATATGCAAAGGGGGGGGGGGGGGGAAGGTAAACGCCGGCCACGGCCCCGGCCCCGGACAGAAATCTAATATAAGAAAAGGTTCAATATTTCATGCAATGAAAATGTAATACACAAAATTTTTTTCCATGCAATGGAGTTATTTTGAAATTTAGTGTTTCATATCATTGCCTTTGAATTTCTACTAAGGACATTGGCATACGTTTCCCAAGTTCAAGAAGTGACGGTTAAGTTTAATTTCCATCTCAGGATATTGACTTTTTTAGTTTTATAAATTTTGGCCTTCAATTCAAAATTCTTAAATTCAAAAATGTAAAAAAAAATATTAAATCCAAATTTAAATTTAATTGTTTAATTACATTTTCATAACAAGAAATATTAAACCTGCCCTTATATTGGATATTTAATTTTTATATTTTATCGTTGAAAGTGTGTAATATTTTAAATTTTATTATTATTATAATCAACCAGATTAATTCAATTTTATAGAAGACTCCCTAGGCTATTTCGAACCATTTTTGAAGGAAAAGAGAAGGTATTATCTTCAATATATATAAAGAAGGATGTTTGTTTGTTTGTTTGTTTGTTTTTAATACAAATCTACAGTTTTATTCCAATCTTGATAAAATTTCGCATACATGACCGTCAAAGCATGAGGAAAGTCATTGTCTACCTCAGATTTCGAAAAAATAATAATTATTGATAAAAAATCGATATTCATGGTTATGGCAGGGCATATTAATGAGAAATATCTCAACAATGCAAGACAAAGTTTTTGCAACAATAGGTATCAACAATGGTATCAACACGCAATTCACAAACACTATTCAAGGATCAACAATATATGTCTCATGACCAACAATGCAAGGCAAAGTTTGTGCAATATAGAATTCAATGCATAGAACTCCTGTTATTCAGGCTTTTCTTAGAAAGGAGAATTCTTAGTACTTAACAATTTCTTGAAAATCTTTAAAATTGATCAGTAACTGGAGATAATGAGTTAGCAGACTATTAAGAAAGAGTGAAAGACGATAGAAGAAGCACTCCTTTAGCTCCGTGCTGTATTGAGCAAATGGTAAGCAAGTAAATAGAAGAATCGGCGACCGCTAGACTACACTAAGTGATGAATGGCCAATTTTTGTTTCAAGACATCGAAAGAAGAAAGGAAATTGCAACAACATCAAGTGTACATCTAAAGTAAGATTACGTGAGTAAAAAATTATTTAGACTAGAAAGCATCCTTGGAGAGGTCCATCCATTGTGAGCCTTTAAAAAATTTTTTTTCGCTAAATCAAGTCCCGGTATATCATCTTAGAATGGATTTTTTCAGTGAAGAAGTAAATTCCTGTCTTTCGGATTTTTATTAGAATGGATAGTCCCTTCGCTCTATATTGTAGTAATTGAGTTATTATTTAACCAATTTGGAGGTTTAATTTAGCTTTTTGAGTTTGTTCTGTTTACTTACAAGCGTAATTATCCCGGGCAACCCCGCCGGGTCCTCTGCTAGTACGCTATAAATATGATAATTCCTTGAAATCTGTTAATCGAATTTTACAATATAAACTATTTAATTCCATTTAGTCCTTGTAAGTAAACAGACGTGTTTATATTTCTGCAAAACGTTGGAATAAGCGAAAGGCGGGAGAGAGAAAACCTTTACCGATAGGATAAGCTAATTTGCATGAATTGTGAATTTTAAATCACTCCGAGGATAATATATGAATAGAGCGTTTTAATGGGAATTTTATTTTCCATTGTTGTCCCTATTCAATATGGATTTCTACGACCTTGAGCGGCGAATCGAAGAACTTGGCAGAAGAGTTTGAACCTGGCTGGGGTGAGGAAAAAAATTTAGAATACGATAGCAAGAACATTTCTTGAGGAGAGAATAACACAATAATAATGATGTAGAAAAGAAATGTTGACGAAGAATCTATTTCCATGAACCTTTCTATTCACATCATTTAAAGAATCGTTAGCGGTGCGAATCGCTCTCGAATGGGTGGAGCCACTGAGAACGGAAGAGATTTGCATTAAAGAAAATATGTCGCCATTGTTTCTCCTCTACTCCATTAAATAATACTTTAAAAATTCTTACATAATAATTTAAACGATAAGCAGAAGCTATTGGTGTTTTCCTTTTGGGATAAAAATTGTTCATGGCGGGTGCCAAATGAAGGCTTCGCCTCGTTGACTCTTCTCGCCGTGTTAAACACTAATAACAGTTGACTTAGCCGTGATTTATATAGACAGGCAAAAATCACGTTGTAGCAACGAGGAAACCAAATGGGGAAGGTGGAAAAGCGAGTTCCATGACGAAGACGAGAATTTTGAACCTTTAGGCAGGAACCGCCGTTTAAAATTACATAAAACACCTGCTAATGAACCGTAAATGATTAATTGCCCATTCCATTGCAGTGGCTTACGATGTAAGTACGCATTAAAAATATAACAAGGCACTAAATCATTTTATAGATGAATTCTGTAACTTTATAATTCATACAATCATAAAAGATAAAACTTTCACGTGCTAGTATCGTGTACAGTCCATTAAAACGAACGACTGAATCCCGATGGACTCCCTAATGTCAATAGGATTTTGTCTGGTACTATGTTTCCAAGCCCACTCTTCCAGTATTCTAACCATACAATTTCCCGCCCCGTCATCATCATCATCATCATCTTCCGTCTCCCAAATGAACTTCCTCCCCGTCCTCCTCTAAATCGCCATCAAACGGCAACTCGTGTCTCTCCTCAAAGGCACTCGAGGAGGGGGTAGACTTGAAAGCTAGAGTGAGGGGAATAATTGTGAAGGGCAAATAATGAGGGGTACAACAGTTGACCTTTTTTATGCCCCTTAATAGATGATCAAGAAAAGTGAGTGGAGAAAAAAAGGAAGAGGGGTCATCAAAGTCACAACAGTTGCCTCACTGTGTCAAACACGTCTTCGTGGCTGATTACAACCCTCCACTCGTGGCACACAGTAATACCAATTCCATTCCATTCACGACGATCAATGCCCTCCAATAAACCGACGCGTCGACAAATCGACCCACGAAGGACAAAAATCAAACGCCGTTTCCTTATCTCGCCATTCCAATGCTTTAATGCTCGCACAGTTGCATTAGCATTCAATTTCACGAAAAATCGATATTAATTGCGCACTGATAAATGATGTAACGTATCGCATAAATTGCTCCTTTATCAATCTCCCATCAAACAAGGATGACAGATGGAAGGAAAGTGCGTGCTTTTGTGACTGTATGTGTCTGTGTTGTGTGTGCGTGTGTTTGTGCGAATGCAAAAGAGCTCCATTTCCAGTTGCCGTCACGTAATTTGCTGAGGGTTTCCTACATGAAACAACTCTATCAGTGCCAACGAGCCAGCGTGAGCTCGAATAATAAGAGAGAGAAAGAGACATAAAAGCAAGGGCAAATAAATCACCCACTAAATAACCACGAATTAAACGCCTAACAATACTAAAGGGGAGCTGCAGCGTTTTATCTGAAAAAACAGTAATAAGCAATTTCAGAAGGGAAAAAATGGTTAACATGCAAATTAAAACGATTTTCTTTTTTTAATATTTCCACGGAGCTCCGTAATTCATATCAAGTATCAATTAGCATATGAGACAAGCCTATTCTCGGTACATAACATCGAGTTACGTTTCAAAGCTCAGCGAAGTTAAAATCAATTTCAGCAGTCGTGTGGAAAGGATACATTGAACGATAAATGAATCATGTAATCCAAAGTAAGTCCAACTCTACACGACCATTTTTTGATTAATTAAAAAAGACATTCTACGTTCTAAGAATTATTATTTAAACATTTATGCGGTTGCTTAAACATACATTATCATATTTATTCTCAAAATCTGAAGGAAAGCACATTTGGATGTAATAGCATTATTAATCAGTGGAATATGATTTCCAGTAAGTCGATTCAATTGGAAAAATTTTTTTTAGTTTGCTGTGTGTATCTGCTGAAATAGCCTATCTAAGATGTCCATTATAATAATCGCTATCTTAAATTCTGGCAATAAGGAGACAAAGAGTTAACTATTAAAGTCAACAATCGCCTGAACAGTTGTAGTAGCGGAATTTGAACGGGCGTTGTCATATTGCAAGCATTTATTTATTTATTTATTTATTTATTTATTTACATACACAAATAACTTAGGCAAACCCTCAATGGCCAGTATGGACATAACCGAAAATTAGGTCATTGAGGGATACCCGCAATAAGTAACAATTTCATGTAACACAAAAAATAGCTAAACAAAACAACAAACAGTAAAAACTAATTAATAAAACAATCAAATAAGGTTACTATAATTGCAATAAACAAGGGTAGGAATATACAAATACAAGAGTAATGCAATTAAACCTGATATTCCAGTGACCGGAGACGAACGTAATGCTGAAGACCTCTGTTAAAAGAACGAAAATCCATTTCGGATTGCAAATATGCCGGTAGAACAGACCAGCATTTAATCCCAATATAGGACAAACAACGTCGCTGATAATTACGTGTAGCCATCGGTGGTATAACTGAGCCACTAGCTCTAGTAAAATAGCTATGTTTAATAATATTGCTAGACAGATCAAATATCGGGGAAACCACCAACAAAGAATTAATGCACTTGAAAACAAACAAACAGACCTGCGAGAAGTACAATTGAAAAACAGAGGGAACATTCAGCTCGGAGAATTTACAGGTAACTGAGTGATTTTTAGGTAATCCGTAGTAGACATCTGCTGGGTATGCTGAGTGATTTTTAGGTAATCTTAGCAAATATCTTTCAAAGCAAATTAGACATTTTGCTCTTATTGTTTGCTTAAAATAATAATCCCGCAGTAAAATAAGCCTATTTTAAGAAGCACGTTTCATGATCAGTTCACGTTGTTGAAATTTGATCAAGTAATATTCAGGAATAATGTAGAATGACTTTTCCTGTACATGTCTGCGATATCACATTCTAGGACCTAAAGAGGATGGATGAAGATACACCATGAAGGCCTTACTGTTTTCATGGCGAAACTGATTGTCCCAAGTTTATATGGCCAATAAACTCATCCCCCCTCGGCTCTGTAACGTTCCAGAAAATATTCACAAATACCCACACGTTTGTCTTCCAATTCTTGTATCACAAAACCCCTGACTTGCGGAGGCTTTTCTAAAGCTCTGCCTGTCATGGAAGAGCTCATGCACCGATCCAATACTAATCTCCATTTCTCTTGGTATCTTTCGCATATTTAAGGGCATGTTACTCAAGGTTTGCTGAAAAAATTCTGATTATAAATTGAATGCTTTATAAAATGGGCTCTTTATGGAATAAGTACAAAATACACGTACAGTCTATTCCAAAAGCGTTTCACTTGCTTAACATTCTAATATCATTTATCTAAGTGAAAACGCTTTACAATGAGATATAGACATTGAAGCCGCACATACGGTAAAATGCAATCTGACTTAAGGGCGGTTTCACATTCAGCGATTTTGCGTCGAATTCGCCGTATCTGGCGCATTGGACGCGATTTTGGTTGTCGGAGCAGTTTCACATTCAGCGAAGTCGCGGCGGAAAGCGGGAAAGAGCCGACAACGGCGTGGGTTCGAATTCCAACCGTGTTGGAATTTTTAGAAGTAGCTCCTAATGCACAGCCAAATAGCTACAAGTGAGCATCTCTCCAGCCCCAGAGATGCTCCTTAGCAACTGTTTCTAACCCACTTCCGCCAGTCAAATCGGCCATATTGAAATTCGCCGATAGCGTGTCTTCTGTGCATGTGTGCCTCGTTTTCTGTCATTTTTCCTAATAAAAATATATAATATATACATGTATATGATGGCAAGAAAGCAATGTTATCACTGGATGAAAGAACGACTCATCGAACATCCAATCAGAGCGGAGTTCGCTTAGCTGGGGGGCGGGCGGGGGCGCCGCAGCCTGAAAGCAGAAAAGGAAGTTCGCCTCGCTCCCAGCTTCGTTCCTGCTGAATGTGAAACGGCGCGGATTTGTGACGCCTAGAAAACACCTGGATTCGGGAAAACGCTTCACTCCGCGAAATCGCTGAATGTGAACCGCCCTTTACGCAGAAAATTTTTTAGTATGTTTAAACAAAAAATTCACTGTTTTTGTTGCCTCACTTTAGGCTAAGGTAAGACCTTTGCAAAGGCGATTAAGTGTCAGCGTCTGTTATTCATTTCAGGTGGTCCAATACAATATAGCTAATATCCGACAACCTGAAAACCGAAACGAGATTTGTCTTAACTTTTTAGGCATTTGCAAGGGAAATAAAAAGAAGAAATCCGCGAGAAAACAGTGGAAGTTACGATGATAATTCACCAGCGTATAACAGTGGAGGAGGTTAGGTGAAGAGTCAAGATTTTGTTTGCTGGTAAGATTTTCCTGGAAGATCCTAACAGACAATACAAATTATCACCCAGAGCTCCTGAAATAAAATTCATGAACAAATCAAGCAGAAGAGAATAGGAAAGGTATTCACTCTTGGAAACTGAGATGCTGATAATGCGATTATTGAACGTTCGTTTCCGAGAATTATTAATAAGGAGCATAAATGTCGATGCAGTGACAGGACATAAATAAGGCAGCGTCTATTAAGGAGGCAAAGGAGTCAGACGTGTCTCCCTTGAGCTCCCTGTCAAACGTGCAGACGACTGGCAAAAATTTATGTGCCTGGAAAGGAAAGAGAAAGAACGAGTATTGGTCAGAGAAACTCGGCAGCTAAAACAGAAAAATCTATACGGGTATTGGAGACATCTGAACAACGGGAGTATCGAATAGAGCAAGAGGGTATAAGAGCTACGTCAAGGGCAAGAAAAACTTGGGCCTAAAGAATCCAGTGATGTCCCCCTGTGATGACAATTGGTTATCACTTTAATCTGAGGTAAATAAAGTCCCGGTATATCACCTAGAATTCCTGTCTTTCGGATTTTTCTTAGAATGGATAGTCCCTACGCTCTGTGTTGTATAGATTGGGTTATTTTTAACCAATTTGAAGTTATAATTTAATTTCTTGAGATTGTTCTGCATATCGGAGTTATAATTATCCCGGGAAACGCCGGGTCCTCTGGTAGCCTAATTATAAAATATTGAAACTCATAAGCCATACTCCCTTGATGTAGCGCTTACTGAGTGCCTTTTCTTTTTCGATTATCAGAGCCGCTGCGTGGAAAACTTTTTTTCAACGCCAAATTGGGGCTTCTAAAATGATTATCAGATAGGTCATGCGTCTTTTGAGAAAAATGACTTCACAAGAGTAAAGTTAGGTTAGATTCAAACGCTATAAACACCTTTCGTAAATACATAATCCCCAGAAATTTTTAACAGTTTCTCCATTTTTCATAACTTTTTTATAGAATTGAGATAATGTTAAGCTCTTTCATCAAGCTTCTCTTGAAAACAAAATCCTTGTGATGTTGCACTTCTTTTTTATTCATTTACCTCAAAATCACTACGGTGATGTAGGAAATTTTGTATATCATCTTGTCGGACTCCAGTATTAGCATATATCGTGGTTATTCCATTATTCGAGTCCGTGGGTTATTGCAAGCCTTTCTTTTCATATATCAAACTTTGGAATTGGACCATTATTTCGATTCCACATATACAAAAATAGAAAAATTGTTTGTACGTGTCCATTTAAATTAATGGGAGTTAGGAAATCTCATATTAGAGTTTACTACATTACATTATTCGACATTATGAACTAGTGGTTCTCATATAAAAACATTAAAAACTATGAAATATAGTCTATGAAAAAATAAGTTTTTTCCAATCATTTTCAATTATCAAGAAATTCTTATAAAAGATTTCAAAATTATTTCACTTTCACAACCTTTCTTATATCCTCATTGTGAACTTTACAAAGGCCTTCTATTTGCTCAATACAGAGAGATTTGGATAATTATTTCCTTTTCTTTAAGATAACAAAATACTTGATAAATTAAGAGAGAAAGACTTAAATAAAATTTCACGTAAAGAAAAAAAAAATCGATACTGAAAACCATTAATCCTTCTCCTATAATCTTTCCAAACAATCAAGTTGGCGCTTTTATTATCGCCGATTTTCCTTCCTTTTCCCCGTGGAGCCGCTATGTATATAATCAGAAACTATTATGGGGTTTAAGCTTTCCACGGTGAATACGAAACTTGAAAATTTTTCTTTTATTTTCACTAGTCTAAATTCTCAGCTCTCCCGAGCAGCGACGTCTCCTTCAGAGGGCGGGAAACGAAGGCGCCATTCGTTGCGAATAATATCGCAGATGGTTTCCACGGATTTCCATTTTACGACTGATTTAAAAATCGTGGGCGTTGATCCTAAAGCTCCTGAATTTTACCTAATGCGATTCAACGCGGAGACTCATGGATAGAAACTTTTCTTAAACATGAGCCATGGGCGAAGAAAATTATTATATTTTTTTCCAACCGATTTTAGAATTACTACGAATACAATGGACCGAGTGATAATACTAGAATTACAGTTCAAACATAACTGCAAGCAATAAAGGGAAACCCAAGATATAGCTTTCATGTTTAGGATTGAGAAATTTGATTAAAGGCAGCCATTCTTTCATACTCGTCATGTTGCAGAATAAAATTGAATATTTAAAGTGGCTGCATTTATTTCACCATACTCAAATTTGTTAATGTTCATAAATACTTTTGATAATATAATGTATGCATAATATTAGAGCTTCAAGAAAACTATGTGGTTACTACACTGCTTGCCATTGAAAGTGCAACACAAGGAAGGAGGTAACCGCTCCACCCGAAAATTATATAATGCGTAGTAGATCATGCAAATAATTAGTATGAACAGTTTAAGACAGCAGAACAGAGATCCCCTTTTGAGTATTGGGACTGTGCTTGCTCGACATTCTTGGCACCAGAAAGTTTCAGTAAACCGCTTGGAAGAAGATACCAGCCATACCAGATGATTTCCTGCTTTGATCGCGGGAGAAATGTGGCATATCGACCCTGTGAAATATCCTTCCGAGAAGTTGGTGCTCCTTGGATGAAAATGCATCCACCGTAAGTCAATATACAGGATGTTACTAAATGTAGTTACCAAACGTTTCACACAATTCGTGGACACGAAAATAAACAGTTTTTATCATAGCATGAGGGGTCGGAACCGTACCATTGTTCGGCTAAAGTGGAGCGAAGTGATCACACTGGTAAATTATGATAATGAATGCACATGACAAAAAGATGTGCATGCATTAAAATTTCCTGATAAAAGGGATACTCATACAGCAGTAATTGCAATCATTAACATAAGTTGCAATCTTCTGATGTGTATCTCTCATGATCAAGTTTATAGTGAAATTTGCATTGCAGTTGCTAGCGAAGAAGTGCATGAAATGTCAGGACTCTTTGGCAACATACGGGGGTCAATGTTGCGACGATGTAATGCATGTAACGAAATGGTAAGCATTGTTTTCACATGTCAATAAACTAATTGATATTCATTATGTTTTTTTATTTGCACGATACATCACTTCTCTCCCTATAGCCGGACAATGGTAAGATTCCGACCCCCTATGCTATGATTAAAAATTGCCCCTTAACTGTGTGTAACGTTTGGTAACTACCTTTAGAAACACCCTGTATATAATCTACACATCAAAGGAGAGGACAAGTATCTTGTGCGTATGGTTATTATGGTATCGAACAGCCATATAACGAACTCGAGCTCAAGAATTAAGGTGCACAGCTGTGAATCTCCACCTACGTCCGACACCGTCTGCAGGTTTTGAGGAATTTTTGCAAGGCATTTACTACTACGGCTGTAAATGATACAAAGAATATCGCGTTTAGAAACACGCAATCCCGCTTTTGTCTGCAGCATCAAGAAGAGCGCAAAAAATGGCTGGCGGCGACAGACTGATGGAGTCCCGCGTTATGCATGACCATAAGCCTCCAGCATCAGTATAGAGTGCCGTTACACTCTAGTACTTTGAGAGAGAATCTAAAAATTACTTGCAGTCACCCAGAACTTGTTTCCTTCAAGAGATATTGTGGCAACATCAAATGGGAGCGTCGGTTATACATTCTTGAAATCGTGTGGAAAGCGATTGCGAGGGACAAACAGGTCCGTCATTATTACTTACACGTGTTCTTTGCTTTTTCACCATACACTTCGATTAATTGGCGTTGGGTTACATTTTTGATTTTTTTTTGCCAACAAAATCACTTCAAGGACTTTTAATGTGGACGCGATTTGCAATTTTCCGTCAAACGATTTCTAAATGCGTTTCTCCACGACAACGCAACACCTCATTCACCAAGTAGGAGGTATGAGAAAACCCACCCTTTAGTCCAGACCATTCCCCTCGTTGCTTCCCGTTTTCGGAAGGAGTTTTCATTAATGCGTTAATACTCTGATGAAGTCAAAAACGTTAACCTAGAATGGTTGTCACATTGGATGGCAATATATCGAAGAAGGAATAGAAAAAACTAGTGCCACGCTACGTTAAATGTTTAAATCAACTTAGCGACTGCCAGGTTTGGCGGTTAATAATTCTTAGTTTTTCTTCACAAAAAACGTTTAGATTAGGAGAAAGGTAAAAAAAAAAAAAAAAAAAGTGTTTATTCATTTGGGGATACACATTTTCCCCATCTATATGGCAATTTGTGGATATCCTACCAGAAAAACCGTACATCTTTTCAGATGGTCCAGTCATCAAGCCATTCTTTGTAATTGTTGAAGTATTTCATGGAAGGTGCGTAAGACATCGATGAAAACAAGTGGTTGTCTGGGTGGGGCAAGAGTTACCAGCCAAGAGCAGAAATGGTGTCTCGTATCGCTTTCACTGTGTGTTCTGGGGTGCTGTCGTGCTGCAAAATCACCTATCTGTATCTTGTAGCACATTCTGGTCGCTTTTAGATCAATGCATGGTTCAAATTAATCATTTGTTGACGGTAGCGAACGGTATTAACTGTTTCACCTGGTTTCAGAAGTTCATGGTACACGATACCCTTCTGATTTCACGCAATGACCAGCATTGCCTTTCAAGTTGAAATCACCACTTTTGAACATTCTAAACCAATATACGACGGCTCTCACTCGCGTTTTCCTTTTGACTGAACAAGAAAAGCAGTACGTGCCGCAAATGCTCTTTATTTGGCTCAATACTCATGTTTACCATACGAAAAACTAAAATGACGCTAACTCGAAATCGTTTAAACATCTACGGCGTTTGAAAAGTACGGCCATAGCTCCAAGATGACATAACAGATTAGACTGAACTTTCCCTGATTTCCAGCACCATCTCTTTAAAAATTACCACCACACCAGTTATGTGGAAAAATATACATCACAGCACCTTCAATTAAACTAACCATGGTATCTTCTAAGTTTCAAGGGCTGTTTAATGATTTGTAACATCCTTTTTTACACTTCCTCGTACTACACATTCCCGGTATACGAACTAGCTAGCGTTACATTGCGAGATATTGGAGCCTGTTGTTGTCGTCCATTATTTTCAGGCTTTCCTCGGATCATTTACCCATATGGCAATGCACGACTTGATTCCTGAATAGCGACCATCTGCTGCTCATTCCTTGGCCCGCTAATTCATCGTATCTTACGCCTATTGAACACATCTATAGCTATTTGTATACGTAGCTCATACATGATCGCAGAAATTGCTGCACATCGCAAATCATGCATAAGATTAGCAATTGCTGCACATGCAAATCGTTATCCGTGTAATGAGTATGACTTGACAGCTCTTATCCTCTTGCTATCGCAATCTTAGTGGTTAGCTTATATTAATGTATATTGTTATAATTCAGTGATTTCACGTTCAGTACTTCTTACTGATATTTATAATCAAAATTTCTCCAATTTCATAGATCAATAACTAATTTATACTGAGAAAAAATATTTTTCATATAAAATTTCTTCAAAACTAATACAGCAACAAAAAGGAGTTACATTACTTACCTAGATTACTGGTTACATGATTTTTTACTTTTATATACATGAACACAGTTACGTGTACACATGCGTAAAAAAAATAGCTTCGTTTTACTCTTAAGCAGAGCTATTATAGAAGATAAAGGTTTTAAATGGACCACCGATTACTATTAAGCCTCGTGAAAGGTGGTAGCACAGGCGGCTATTTCAAATATATTACTGGCCTCGTTAGCTTGTCACCAGTAATTAAGTTGGGTTAACTTCGTTAACACGGGACCAATTACCGACGGATATTAGATTTCCGAATGATAGATAGAGTCCTGATTGTATTACAGGGAGGTCGCCAAACGTTTAAATATCCTTTTGAGGAAAGGGGAATAAAACCATCTGCCATAAATTTTAAAGTGCGCTCTAAGTTGAAACAGTTTCTGCACAATAACTTTAATTAGAAATCCTATAGGCGAGGGAAGCATCTATTTGGGATTTGATTTTAAAGAGCTGTATTAACATTTCTCGTTTGACACACCAATTAGATTAACAAGACTGAAAACTGATAGGAAACTTTAATAAAATTGCTCCAGGAGACAGGCCATCATTTAGATGCACGCACACACCGAAGATGTCTATACAAATGTTGTGAGAATATTTTTTTCCAACAGATGCCTCCTCCAAACAGACTGAGAAAGGAACAAGCAAATAAAGCACGGAGGCCTAAAAATGAGAAAAATGAAGATGATTAACAAGTGAGGGAAAAACAATAAAAATGGAGAAAAACAACAACTGGAACAAGAGCCAAGCCTTGGAGGCCGGAAGAAGTAGAAGAGGGAGGAGGAAAAAAACTAACAAAAAATGAGTGGAGAAGCAGGAGAAGAGGAGTACATTTTTTTAGGGTGGGTAAATCCGTCATTAGACACGTCAACAATCGAAAAACCAGGCAAAAATCTCTCCAGCAACAGGAAATCAATGGCATCGCTCCGATTCATCCAACGTCAACTTCGATTTTCACTTGCCTTCTCATTTTTCCATCACCCCCACCAGTCTTTCCACGTTTTCTTTCCTTCACGTTTTCTGTGCCTCCACTTCTGTGATTTCTCGATGAAGGGAAGAAAAAATATCGCCATCATAGAACCATAAGCACGCTATCGTAGCACCGCTCTTTAATAAAACAATCGTTCAATGAGAAAACACTTAAGCAATGAAGGCGCTCTGAAGCATCTGCTTATGAAGAAGCATTACCGACATTTCATTTTATAAATCTCATAAAACTTATTGTTCCTATTTGCTTAATACATAACAGTCAACTTGTAAATATGTGGTTAACGTTAACGGGCTATACACTTTCCTATCGGACTCGACCAACAAGGCAAATAAAGTCCATATTAACTTAGGAGCTATTAACAGTTCCTAACAAGGCACTTGGTGCAGGTTACGATTACTAATTAATATATTTTTGTTGAAAAAATATGATAGGTAAAGTACAAATATGCAAAGTTTATATGTCAATCTCAATTTACGTTAAACAACATGCGTCGTTTCATTCTGTGAGTTCAATGGCACTTGGGAAAAGATTAAACATATCCGACAAACAATTACGGTATGCACACTTTCTTTCTTAACATAGAGCTGCATCTCAGCAGGTAAGTTTACATTTTGGATTTTCCCATTATCAATATGACTGAGGAGCATGTTGATATAGAGCTTGCCCACTCCATGACAATCCATCTTCAAGACAGCCAAATCCAAACAATATTGTTTTCTCTTCTCCACAGCCTGTTCCAACATATCCCAGGTTTTCTCAGGAGACAGAGTCGATGAAAGAAGAACACATAGTGCGATTGAATACCTCAAATTCACAGCGCCAATATTTGAAATACAATGACAAATATGTCGACGTTCTTACTGCAATACTTTTTGAACACATTCTACGAGATAGATACTCAACACATTGTTCATTTCAAAATTGCTTCACTGGGTTCATCATTATAGGGTTGCTGCAATTTTTGACTGGTTTAGAAACGATATTAGATAATCGGCGCAATATAAACATTCCTGGCTTGTTATAAATGACTTTTGATCACTATTCCTTCGTTTAGATTCATTATTTGTTATAAATCTTTGAGAAATCCTGTCTACGCTTGCTTTGTGGACCTCGAAAAAGCATATGACAGTTCCTCGGGAGAAGCTCTGGCAAGTGTTGCGAGAGTAAGGAGTGAATGGGCAATTATGGTATACCATGTCTCTGTACGAACGCTCTGAGATGTATGTCCGGATAAATGGCATTAAGTCAAGACCGTTCACCGTGGGTGTTGGACTCCGCCAAGGGTGTTTACTGTCGTCCCTATTGTTCATTATCTTTATGAAGTGGATGGGCAGCCGAGGCGATGAGCGTGTTTGTGTGGGCGACTGCTTGGTGGAGAGGTTGCTCTTTGCTGACGACCTTGTCCTCCTTGGGTCTTCTCGCACCAACCTTCAGCATGCACTAGACCGGTTTGCAGCCAAATGTGAAGAGGCTGGGATGGAGATCAGTGTGACTAAAACTGAGGTTCTGGTCCTTTCAATGGGAGCTCCATTGAGACAGGAGGAGAAGTTCAAGTATCTCAGGATTGCATTCACGAGTGATCGGCGCTAGGAAAAAGAATTGGATGCTTGGATCGGTGCAGCAAGCTTCGTCAGACGTGAAATGTATCGATCCGTGGTAACGAAACGTGAGCTAGGAAACAAAGCCAAGCTCTCCGTCTTCAAATCTATCTTTGTCACCATTCTCACTATGGTTATGAGTCTTGGGTAATGATCGAAAGAGCGCGATCGCAGGTACAAGCGGCCAAAATGAGATTGCTGAGAGATGTGGCAGGTATTACCCTACTAGTTAGAGTGCACAGCAGCACAATAAAGGAGTCTTTAGGTGTTGAGCCGCTACTTTTCCGCATTGAGAGATCTCCGTTGCGCTGGTATGGCCACATTATAAGGATGTCAAAAGTTGGTCTTCCTAGGCAGTTATTTTCCAAGCCGGTGGGTAAGAGACCAAAGGGTCGGCCTAAAACCAGATGGCTAGACTACATGGAGAATCTGGGTTCGAGTCGCCTGGGTATTACTATGGAGGACACGTGCCTGATGGTGGAAGATCGCGATTGCTGGAGATCTCCAAAGGGCTGCTGCCCCCGCGACCCTAACGGATAAGCGGGTTTGAAAAGTAAGTAAGTGAAGAATTTCCAAAGATCTTCCACTATAAATGAACACTGCTCACTATGGATGCGAATACTGTCACCTTTTCCAGGGTGTCAATCAAAAGCAATGCCACACCTCTTGTTTACGACCTGAAAACAAAGATAACTGAATACCTGAGCACAGGAAAAAAAAATCACGGATATTTATAGCGATCAGCGAGCAGTTTCACTACAATGATCTTTACAAATGTTTATGATGAAGGGAAAATACACTACCCTATCAAAAGTCATGGGACAACCCTGATTTGCATGAAATTGAGACATTCCTTTGCAATTTCACTGTTGGCATTCTTCCCAGCACTACATAACAGAGTATGCTACATGTATTATGAGATGCTGCTTGCGTGAATGCTATAAGAATGTTTCAAAGAAAAGAGCTTTCAGACTTCCAAAGAGGTACAATTGTTGGGTGCCATCTCGCAGGCAAAACTGTTAGAGAGACGTCAACCCTCCTAAACATCCCGAAATCGACCGCTCACAACGTCATCCGGGCATGGAAAGAGAAAGGCACCACAAGTGTTCCGCCTAGGACTGGAAGACCCAAGATCATGTCGGCCAGAGACCAAAGGGCTCTTCGTAAAGTGGTCACTGCAAACCGTCACACATCGCTTGATGGACTGACAAGATCGTTCATAGAGTCGACGGGAACAACTGTGACCACCCTGACTGTTCGCAGGGAAATGCATGCAATGGGTTTTTATGGCAGAGCGGCAGCCCACAAAGCTCACATCAGCACCAGCAACGCAGCGAGGAGATTGCGATGGTGCAAAGAGCGACGACATTGGACTCTGCATCAATGGCGAATGGTTGAATGGAGTGATAAGTCCCACTACACCATCTGGCAATCGGATGGAAGGGCCTGGTTATGGCGAACGTTATCTGCCAAGCTGTGTTGTGCCCACGGTGAAGTTCGGGGGAGTGTCGGTGATGGTGTGGGGGTGCTTTTCATGGGTTGGGTGCAATTGTTTATGTGGATGAACATCTAAACGCAGAGAGTTATCAAGACATTCTGGACAACGCAGCACTTTGGCAATGGCCCTTTTCTGTTTCAGCACGATAACGTACCTTGCCATAAAGCAAGGGTTGTAGGCACAGGGTTTGATGAAAAGGGGGTTCGAGAACTTGACTGTCCTGCCCAGAGCCCCGATCTGAACCCCATCGAACATCTGTGGGACGTGTTGGAACGTCGACTGCGCGCTTGTCGGAACGCCCGAAATCCGTGACCGAACTGTCCAAGACACTTTTGGCAGAATGGCGAAAATTACCTATCGAAACGTATCAAAAACTTGTGGACAGTATGTCCAGAGAGTAGAAGCTGTGATAGCAGCAAAAGGTGGACCAACAAGATATTAAAATATGTATATTTTTGAGTGTTTCTATTAAAGGGGTGTCCCATGACTTTTGATAGGGTAGTGTACTTTGAACCTTTTTTATTCAGTGTTCCTTAATTATTTATCCAGTGTGATTGAAAATGAACTATCAGCGAAGTATTAATTACATTCTTTTCGTTATATATCCCCTTACAAATACACAATGCGTGCATAAAAAGTGACCTAACAATATACTTAGTGGTCATAACAAATGGGCCACTTCGTGTACTAAAAGAAGAAATAGAGACGATCACAATTAAGAAATACAATATCATCCTTTTGGAAACAATTTCGTAAATATATTTGACAATTTTCAAATTTTATAAATACATTTTAATTTTTCTGTATAAACAAGAAGTGTAATTTAGGAATTCTTGTGAAAGGCCCCTAGATCTCTTCACTTTAAAGCACATTTAATTTTTAACTATTAGGCATCTAAAATTTCTATTCTCGACTATCCTCAACGTTAAAAACCCGATAAATAAGGAATTAAGTTTCAAACAAGTTAGATAATTGCTTAAAATACCTAAATAAGTAATTAAAATATTTTCGAATGAAATAAAAAAAAAATCTTAATTTTTAGACTCAAATTTCTTGTCGTGGTTGAACAATTTAAACTCTTCTTTAAAAGCTACTCTTGCAAGCCAAAATATTTCTAGATAATTCTAAAACACTTCAGCAGCGTAATCACAAATACAAATTCAACAACTGATACAGATATCGATCAAATGCTACGCTATTCGTCGATAAACACGTGTAGTGAACATCCCTCCTGTTTGGATAAAAAGGAAAAAAAAATAAGGTTCATTCAAATTTTCCTCGTCTCTCACGTCCTCTTCACCTTCTTTCCAGGCCTTAATCCGGCAATCTTCGCAATCGGCAACGGAGGCCGATAGAGTCATCATTAACCAAGCGGAACCATTACCACCGTCGCCACCATCAGCATCGTCGTCGTCGTCATCGCCGTTCGTCGATTCAATCGCCGATCGATTCCCTGAGATGAAGATTTTCCCCGTTCCCTTGTTTATCCTTCGACGACGACGACGATTTCTTCCAACATCTCATTTGGCTTCATGATGGACGTGAACATGGCAAGAACACAAACAGGCAAAATAATAAGGAATTCTAACCCTCTAGAGATAGCTTTTTAAATGCTTCAAGAGGAAAAAAGTGCTTAAACGAGAGACAAGGGAGAAACGCAGAAATGAGAGAGACAATGGAAAAGAGAGAAAAATCAATTTTAAAGATAAGGCCCGCTTTGGTAGGAATTAGTCATTCTCGCAAATACAGAGAAATTCAAGGTACGTCATTTAAATGTTGCAAATATTCAATGAATCCTTTGCAGCAGTAAAAACTGAAAGATAAAAACAATTTATCCCCCAGGAAAAGAAGAGCCTTTAAATTCAAATTTGCATCTCTACAGAGCGGTTCATTTAGAATTCGATAACAAAAGCATTAGAGGAAATTTAGATTACAGGTGTAAAAATTCAGAATTTCCATAAAAATTTAAAAAGCGCTTCATTGAAGCACGAAAATAAATCGATTCTTGGTGATTAATAGCTTGTGGAGTATATCCGATTATTAATAAGCCATCATCCCCTGAGTAACACTGGCATCTATGGAATAAGCATCGCCCAGGGAAAAATATTCCGCTAATGACGTAAAGAGGTTAGCTAATGCGATTCTAATCCATTACACTTGGCTCTACAAAGATATTACACGCAGGAATGAAACGAATTTGACAAGAGACACAGATAATGAAGTGATCACAGAAAGTAATATCCAAGATATTACATCAGCTAAACAGGTTCATGTGACAGCAGTCATTATCTTGTGCCACGATCTGAAGCAAGGAAAACGAAGGTTTTTTTCGGTCCGTTTTCGCTCTTCTGTAGATCTCGCTGATTGGCAACGTACTCAAAATACGTCTACATATATCTCAAATTTGTATGCAGATTCACATATGTTTTTTTCTCCGGTTGTATAAATTACAGAATGATTAGTGCACTGTCTCAGTTCTCCTCAAAGAAGAAAATCGCTTCTAGATGCAAAAAGAGGTTTTTGGTCGGGTTGGCAGTAAAGGTGAAAATAAGAAATCAATGACAGCATATTAGTCAAATATTTTTTTAACAATTTTAAGTATACAGTTTTGTTATTTTATATAAGGCGTAGAAGCATCTTCTAGGTTCTTTTATTTCAGCCTCTTCCCGCCAGAAGCGTGACTGCAGCACGAGAACAAAAAGGCTGCTGCACTTGACATCTGTCAGGAGCACGTTGCATAGAAATTAGAAAGGGATTACAACACATGCATAAGTGAAGATCCTGTCATCAAATATAGTAGTTAGTGGTTGGGCACAAATATCAGGGCACGCGGATATGCTGATATCTAAATTTAACATGCATCAAGGAACTACAATCCACGTTAACAGAGTCGATTATTCAACGCATTAAAAGCACAATCTTGGCAGGTATGAGTGCAACTATGATGGAAATGTCCTTCATTCTGAAATCGAAGTAAATGAAATATATAAGTTGAAAATGGAATTATTCTAAAGTGATGATAATTTTCGATATAATAAGAATTTGCAGATAGAATGTACTTTAAGTTCAAAGAAAGTAAATTTGGCCATTTGGATGTAAAAAAAAATTCACGATGACTTCTGTGACAAACGTTGGAGACATTTTCGTTTGTGCAGAATTCCTCAAGAAAAAGACTCCAACTTTGGATCTACAGGACGTCATCATGAGGAGATGTTTTTATTTATTTATTTATTTTTTGTTAACACCCAAGTGGTCAAATTTACTTTCATCGACCTTAAAGTACAGGGTGGTTATAAAATAAGTTCGCCTACACAGAGCCCTCTAGAGCCCAATCTAATGAACCGATCAAAGCAAATCCAGAGAGCAAATTGAAATGTAGGCTATTCAGACCATGGGGGAGAGAATTTCGGAAAGAAAAAAAATAGTGCAAATTTTCACCACCAGGTGAAAACGTGGCGCTGTTAAATGACAAATTGGAGATTTTGAAACTAGTTTTATTGTTTTAAACAAGCAGGCAAAGTTTTTGATCGTTCTCAATATGGGCCTTATTAGCAGAAAGTTTATTCAAATTAGAAAGCCAACATACCTAGAATGGAATGGATTGATCCATTGATTACATTATGTTTAGTGAAAAGCTTTCACGAAAGATCTTGGTTTTAAGCAAGAAAGAACGCGCACTGTTGGTCAAGTTGTTTTACCAGAATGATAACAGCAGTCCAGCTGCATTGCGAGCATATCGTCGTCTAAAAGGACTGCGAAAAGGGCCCATGCAGATTCTGGGTTGCGAAAAATGATAATAAAATTTGAATCGACTGGCGATTTGGCTATCGCACCAGGAAGATAGCAGACGAAGTTGTTGAGGACGTGGCTGTTGCAGTGGTGGAGAGAGATTCCTCGTCTCAATCTTCTGCAACAAGTGCTCGAGCAACAGCACGCGAATTGTCCATCCCATGGTCCACGGTACGAAAGGTCTTGCGGTCCATTTTGCATTGGTAGCCACACAAGATTCATCTGGCACAACAGCTAAAACCTCACTATCCCACTCAACGAGCTGACTTTGCTTATCGCTTTTTGGCGAGGTTGATTGTTGATGACTTGTGGCCGTGGAATATTCTGTGGTCAGACGAAGCACATTTCACCCTAGAAGAATGAACACGCATATGGGGTGCCTCGCTCTCCCATGTCGTTCATGAAAAGTCATCGCATTCTGAATATTTGACTGTATTGTGTGGATTTACCGCCGAATTTATTCTAGGCCCCTTGCGATAACGACAATGCATGGAAACCACTGTCTTCATGCAAGATGGAGCACCTCCTCATGTTGGTCGACAAGTGAAAAAACTGCTTCGTGCCAACTTTGGAGATGATCGTGTTGTCACGAAGTTTTCCAGATGCGTGGCCTCCACGTTCTCCGGATTTGAACACGTGCGATTTGAAAGATCGGATCTATCAACAAAGCGTACGGACGGACTGTGCCTGAGCTGAAAGCCAGCATTAGACTATATGTCTCAGACATTCCCCGGGAAATGCTTCATGCAATCATTGATCATGCTGTGCTACGCTTCCAACGTGCCATGGATGCAGGGGGGGGGGACATATTGAACGTATGCTGTAATTAAACAAAAACCTTGCCTGCTTGTTTAAAATAATAAAACTAGTTTGAAAATCTCCATTTGTCATTCCACAGCGTCACATTTTCACCTGGTGGTGAAAATTTGCCCTATATTTTTTCCTTTCCGGAATTCTCCCCCAAGGTCTGAATGGTCTACATTTCAATTTGCATCTTCATTAGATTGGGCTCTAGAGGGCTCTGAGTAGGCGAAGTTATTTTATAACCGCCCTATACATTCCATCTGTACATTCTTATTATATGCAAAGTATATCATTTTAGAATAACTGTAATATTTTAGGACATTTGCAATATTCCAAGATGGATTCTTTTGGATGAAAACAAAAATCGTAAAACCCTATGCTCGACTAAAGGCGAAAAGTGGCTTCACCATTTCGACTCGGAAATTAAGAGAGAGTCAATGGAGTGGCACTCAAAGAATCTCCAAGGAAGGAAAAATTCAAATCTGCACTTTTAACAAAGGGTCATGGAAAAGATGTTTTGGGACCTGGATGGACTCTTGCCAAACACGTTACTATAAAAATTCCGACTCGCACGTTAAGAACTAAAACTTCGTTCTCGAGTGCTCCGTCTTCACCACATCGACGGCTAGAAGGCAACCTAACCACTCAACACAAGTGATGAACTTTAAAAATAAGGTAGGTAGTACTTTCCCCTGCAGTATACAGTACTGATTTGGCTTCGTGAACATATCTGTGGTAAATTGAAGCACTCCATTTAAGAGACGACGACGACGTTTGCTTATGGGCGCTATGAAGAAATTACCGATATCTGCTAGAGTCGATTTTTACCGATGAGGAATACGTGTTCTATTCAAAAATGACGTAAGGCTATTTTAAGAGATGGAGATTAACATTCTTTCCAAAATGTTTATCTCCGTACTGAATAAAACTCCAAAAGCAGGTTGTAAAAACAGCCACCAAATACTCATCTTTCAATTTTTCTCATAAAAACTAACCTACCGCAATCAGGTGCCTCTTTCCAATAAGTTTCCAATTATTTTAATTTCACTCTCTGGAGCGAAACCCTATAGAAAAAGGGCGCATTCAAAAACGAGGGCATCACAGGGGTGTTTAGAAAGAGGGGGTAAAATCTCATTCCGCTCTTTCTTTGGATTGACTTATCGAGACGAGATAAAGGTGTGTCGAGTGATTGAACCCAACGCTCGTTGATGAAGGACAAACCTCCCTCTAACTTTTCCTTCAACGCCTCACACCCCTCTCTTCCAATCCCCATTTCTTCCATTTACGATCGACTTCATTACGAAATAGGGGCTGTTTCATCACCATCACTTTCGCGGCGAAGACTATGAATTTTTACGCTTCTTTTCATCAGCGCCTTTGTCAAGTCTCCTTCCACTTTAATCGCTTCCCTATTCTCTCCTTTAAACTTTCTCGCCCTTATCCAAGGAAAGATAAAATGTTGCTCATCCTATTACAAAATTAAAGCATAAAAGTTCCTCTCTCAAGGAATACCCTTGGAAATTAATAAGGAAAGCTTTTTAACCTTCCACACAACTTGTTTCAAAACTGTCGAATAAAAAAATTTCGATAATCACGCAGTCTTTCTTGGATGCAAAATATAAATTTGGCTAAAATATAAATTTTCAATAAACTTAATTAATTTTTTAAGTAGATTCCAAGAGTGAATTTCAGATCAAGGCGATACTTCAGAGTTTTTATTCACAACATCAGAATTTATTAGATTGCCACAAATTCCTTAATTTGTACCTTCTAAGTGGTTTATCAAAGTATCATAAAATTTGAAAAGTACAGTTTGCACAAAAAGAAATAGGATTTTGGTTCATAATGAAGAAATTTAATACCAAAATATTACACTTCAGACTATAAGGTGGCTGTAGAGGATTCTGCAATTTAAGTTGCAGTTCATACAGAAGAAATGCCAACAAATATCACCGTTTCAACAAGCAAAATGTTATGGAAAGGAGAGTAGATAATTTTGACTAATTAGGGGTCATTGAAGTCGAAAATTACATTGAAATTTTTTAGTTTAGCAAATTTGTTCTGCAGCAAGACCTGACATTAAATTACGGGTGGCCACGTTTACACTGTTGCCAGCATTCTCACAGCACGGTTACTGTCGCTGCGTGTTCTCGTGTCTTCATCACGTGATCAGTAGTAGTGCTCCTTGGAAAGGTTTGCAATTCTTATGAAGTAACGAACGACAGTGATTAGATTGCTGATGTGTACATAAGTGTTTCCCATGAGAATTTCATCTGACATTCTCTTATGGACAAGTGGAAGACTGCCTCGGCAGTATGTAAATAACCCCAACAATTTCTATTATATTTCTGAAAAAGTGATATGTTATCTCGAAAATAAGAGCTAACCAATCAATTTAAGCATCATTTTCGTCTTCAGTGACCCCGAAAACAAAAATTATATTCTTTGCACCGTAACATTCAACTTCAAAAATTTGTAGAAAAGCGTATTCAAGAACAATGCCATTAGACGAGATAAGATAGGCCTTGTTCGCAATACAGAAGCATTCGTCATTGGCTTTTGGACAGAGTCAACAATGTAAAATGGTTTTACATTGGGCTTTGGATTGCGCACTCCGAGTTGCTCAGTAACGAAAGTTTACGAACACGGCCATAATGTACATAGCACCAAAGAAAACCGTTTGTTTTATTATTTTCTGATAATTGGTGCATTGTTTCAATTGACTGCTGACAACTCTGATCTAATGAATTAAGTGCTTTAACAACTGACCTCGCAAACTTTATAAATACAGTTTCTCACTACAGTATGTCAGTTGCTATAGTAGAAATTTAATACCGGTTAGTCCTTCAATGTCTTCAAAGGAGTTGGCCTATCTCTAACAGTAACGTACGTGAAAGGGGGGGAGGGGCAGGGGGAAACGGAGGTAACATTTACCCTCGCTTCGTCACTGATCTTTATACACCTTTGAGTGTCCCGTAACCAAAAGCCGAAAGTATATGGTTCTGGTAACCTTAAAAGCCATTCATGAAGAAAGGATCAAATTAAGACATGGTGCGATATCTGGTAAAACAGTCGGAAATGCAAGTAAAATCCCGCTACAACGTAGCTCACTTTAACGAACATATTTTACGTTCGCTCAGTTAAATTATCCCTTCGTTACAATGTACATCATTCGAATGCCTTGATTTGATTGGTCAATACCTTAAATAGCCAACGCCTCCTATAAAGAAAGCCTCGCCACTGAAACGTCATACATTGTTACATCATAAATCGACCAAATACGGCTTATTATTAGTAGAAATAAGATTAACAAAGGACGAAGTCGTAGCCGACAGGTTATTAGATTGGCTTGTTGCCCGATCTATCTTGGTCATGTGACTTTTCAGTGCCCCGGCCTGTCTTTCTATACCCTGTCTCAGCGTCAGTTGAGAGTGACGTCATGGAGTGAGGTCCCTTGGCAGACACAGTGCACAACATCGTATCCTTCCGCCGTTAAAAGAATAAGATATTCTAAGGCTATGTATACTACGTTACACCATCCTATAATCGCATGGCTTCTCGAAAATAGAATAGTCGAATGGTGTCTATCAGATATCATTATTTTAAATTAATGTTTAAAGTATTTTAATCCTCTTCGTGGAAACTCGATCATCTTTCATTTCTGACATCTCTTTCACGCAGGAACAATTTTTACAATCAAATAATCTCGACTACAGACTGACTTTATTTTATTTATTTTTTAAAAAATTTCGTCAAATGGCTTTTCTATTCGCCGATTTTTAATTATATCGAGGAGAAAAATATGAAATATGATTCCAGAAAGAATTTTGAACTTTTTATACAAAAAATTATTGGAACTATTTCTTCATGCGGGCGAACAGTAACCGCTTCACTCGTGACGTCACTCTCAACTGAAGTTGAGACAAGGTATAGTTGGGTTTGGGATGAAACAATGCATGATGTTTCAGTACGGAGGCTTTCTTTATAGACCTTTTTATTTGGTAATCAATGGGCGCCGCCATTACACTCTATCAAACATTAATCGACAAGAACAGCGCCGCTGTGGCCAAAGTTTTCGGTAAAAAGGTCTATAGGAGGCGTTGAAACAGCCCATGCGAAAGTGGTATGATCAGTACGGTATGATCATGTGTTTATTTTCATTTTAGTTTTAATTTAAATTTTTAATGTACATGTATATGTCTCATTGTGTACGTGTATAATTGTTAACAGTTTCACACATTGTAAACACCGCGTTATTTAAGTCGGAGCATCATTTCAACAATTCACAGAAAGATTACAGGTCGTAATGGCAGAAGAAAAAAAAGAAAAGGAAACGGTCATTACAGATTTTTTTTTAATCAACTGTAATACTACATGTACATGTATTCTGAATCTGTAATGAATAAAAGAAATGCTACACTTCGTGTACCCTTATATTTTCTTATGTGCACCTACTCCCCCCCCCCCTGTTTCAGTATAACGTACGCCTCGGATCAACGTACAAAATTCGAGTTCCCTTGGAGTACGTTGTAACGGGATTTTACTGTATAACACCTCTGATTTCTTCATTGTAATACCAATATCTCACTTCTGCATTTCTATGCAAACCCTATCAGATTATAAACATTATTAGCGATTTATTTCACTTTGATACTTTGGATCACTCGGTACTTGAACAGTGAGTAATCAAAACTGGAAAAACCAATTACAGGGTTAGAAGTGCTGTAAAACTATGGACAATACGATCTCATGGTTTGTAGTTTAGCATTGAGCGTTAACTATATAACATTGCATTCCAATGCTTTTATACAACAGAGTGTATCATAGCGACACAACGTAGTTCCAGATTCCAGTTTGGTCGTGTTGCCCTTAGTCGGAATATTTTGTTACTGTAGATGCCTTCAAATGACTTCAAATTACAGGCTAAATGCTAATCCAGGAGTCTATCTACTCGTCCAGTTTAAGCGAGTAGTTTTTTGAATATTGGAACATTTACCTAATGTCATCTTAAAGGAAGTGCCCAATCATTTTAACAACCATTTTCCATATTAAAAGGACTGTATCTGTGCGAAACATGTGTGTGAAACAATTATTTAAAGACTTGCCGCTCATCATGCAGAGTTTGGGAAGGTAAGCTTATCTGCACAGCATGGATACATTTGCAATATCATGCGAGCATAACTGTTACGCAGTGAAGCACATGGGTTCCGTTAGATCAGCGCAAGCTGCTAAATATCTAGTACGATAAGTATCCATGAGATTTACTATGTAAACCGTGATGAGAGTGTATGTATATTAATGTATTTTGAATATGACAAACTGCTTTTGTGGACGAAGGAATTAAATCCGGAATACTCGCAGACCCGCTTTTTGAGTTCAGTATAGCTTTCGAAAGCCTGGTTATCGATCAGAAGGGTGACATTTCTTACGTATACAATAAAAGAGGGAGCATTGCACAATCATATTTCTAATGTTATAATATCAACGAACAGAACAAATCCCAGATTACGTGATGATACATTTAAACTTTGAATAAATACGAGTCGTATTTTAAGTAAGTACCGTTTTGATATTAAAAAAAATTAAGGACAATTCTTTAACATCTTAATTTTTATATGAAAACCTGGACCTTAATCTACTTTTTAACAATTTCCACCTATATATAGGCACTTACCGTATCTTACGACCAGCTTCTGGATTCCATCCTCATAGAAATCAGCCGCCTAGTTCTTTTGTTTATAAATTGCAGGGTTTTCAACCCAATGATATGTCATTTTCAGGAAACTTGACAAACTACGATAAAAACAACACCCTGCAATCAGAATATAAAAGTATTAAATATTTGATGAAATAGGAGCTTTTTTACTAAATAATGTTTAACTGCGCATGTGCAAGCGTTACCATATAGTATTTTGCATAATTTATTAGCCAAATATACATGTATAGAGCTACTCTTATAAAAAGCCCAAGCAAATAGCGTGAAGATTCAGAAAGATATCGTCGATAGAATGAATTGAATTTCAGATGCTCTCAAAAATAAACAAAATGATAGGGGGTTTTCTCCAAATTTTTAGGGTCATAAGAGCGAAAGGCGGGCATATCAGCGTAAGAAGAAGTTGCAACTGAAGTCTGGTCCAAAAATAAAAATATGAAGAAAACCTCTTTCGTTTTGTTTATTTTTGAGAGCAACTGTACCCTGCAAGTTATAAACAAAAACTTACAAAAAAATTCGATTTTTTTTTAAAGAAACCTTTAAATCTCCATGAATATACGTGCTATTCTCATACAAATGAACCAGATAAGTAAAAGAAGCCTCAATCATATGCTACAGCTACAACGCATTTCAAGCATTATTTTTTACAGGCTGATCCCAAACAGTATTTTTTTCTTCAATCAATGGCTAGTCCCCTACTTGCCTTCGGGACAAAACTTTCGCTGAAATATGAGGTGAAATATAGGGTACGTCATACTATTTAACAATTCCGAAATAAGGCAGATAAAGATGACCCAGCAAATGAAGCGACATGCTGTCATCGTCTCCTTGGCTGCAGGACACTCCGATTTCAAGATTGCCTTAAGGGCATTCGGGAGGAAGCTGCAAGTCAATGAGTGACCATTCGACGTGTGGTGCATGAAGACCTCCGTTATAAGTCCTATGTATTGCGGAGAGGACTCTAATCCAAGTCATAAGGCTCACAGCACCCAAGCATGGATGACCATGAATCTTCACGACCACATCCCTCCCAACATGTGCCCCCCCCCCCCCCCAGCTTCCCTGATTTCAATCCTTTGGACTATTACGTCTGGGGCGTCGTTGAGAGGGAGTGCAACAAGCATCCACACAACATCATTGAAGCTCTCAGGCCAGCTACTGTGGAGGCAATGGCAGAAATCAAGAAGACCCACCTGATTGCTGCCTGCCAGCGGTTCCGAATGCGTGTGGAGGCTGTCATTGCGGCGGACGGTGGTTTTATTGAATAACAGTACGTATTTTGTAGTCCTTTGTACAAAAATGAAAATTGTATTAAAGGCTCTGTGGTATCTTAAGTGTCAGCTCCTTTTACTTGCGGACGTCGTTTTGTTCTCAAATACCTGCCGCATCATGCATAAAGAAGGATTTGCTTTCTAGATATTCGACAAATCGTCTAAAACCAAAAGATTTTCACATTATTTTGACCAACTCCTGTATGTGGAAAATATATTGAAAAAAAGATTAAGGTCCAGGCTCTCATATAAAAATTAAGGTGTTAAAAATTGTCGTGCTTTTTTTTTTAATATCAAAACGGTACTTATTACTTAAAAAAACACGCCTCGTAGTTTCCGAGGAAAAAAATTGGTCACTACTTTCTGAACATGTCTCATACTTAAAAAGTAGATTTCTTCAGAGAAACATTAAAGCGAAGAAACTTCAGGGTTCTCCCCAGGCCCTTTTTAACGGGCGCGCCGCCCGGCTGATTTTGGCGTCCGCCCGGCTGAAGAATACGCGAAAAACTGCACAACACTGCATATTTTATTTGTTTTCGTTTTTAATTTTTGTCCGCCCGGTTATTTTAGCTTACCGCCCACCTGATAAAATTTTCTGGGGAGAACACTGAACTTTGAATGGTTACTATGAGGGAGTCCGGAAAATATCTGAATTCTGTCGTGACAATCCGAACACAAAAGTTATTATCAAATTCATTTTGTGGATGACCTCAACAAATCCTTTGGTATTTGTTGAGGTTATGCGAGTTTTGTGGTAGCACCGCTTACGTCCCACCCGAACAAATATACAGCTATACTGAAAGATGATTGCATTGGAACAGAAATATACGTTTATGACGGAATAAATCTTTATGGAAAAGTGAAGTATCTCCTTTTGGTATCTTACTAGTTTTTTTTCTAGATTTTCTAGATTTGCCATTGGAATAAATTAAAATTCTAAAACACAAGCATTTGATACTTATTAAACTGTAATTCATACAGCAAATTTGTTTTAAGATTCACACCTTTCTGAATTAACAAAACTTAGTTCATACAAAAATTAAACCAGGAATCTCAAATTCGAAAAAAAGCTCTAAACTTTTATTTATCTCATTTGGAGAGGCTAATCTTAAACTATGCGATTAATATAAGAAATAAGAATCAGTAAACGCATTACTGTTCTGATATATACAGATTCATTAAAAATTGTTTCGAAGCTTTCATTAAATTATGCCATAAATTTCACTGAATCATAAAATTAATCTTACAGATTATACGGTGATAAATTAAAAACAACTCTATCTCGCTCTAATTGAAACAAGTTTTTTTTTATTTTACGGGTTCTAAATCGTTTTTATACAAAGAAAATCTCATCTTTTATATAGTCATTGTCTTGAATTGCCAAAATTTCCAGAGGAAGCGGTTCCTTTCTCTAAAGCTAAGGCTTGCATCTCGGCCTAATTACAGGAGTTTAGAAGTAATCATGACATGTTAAAAACGCCGTGAAATCACGTCCAATTGTCCAACATCTGGCAACCATAATCTTGAGAGGGCATCGTAGATACGTATTCCAAGAAGAAATCAGCGCAAATAGGCGAAAAGAAGCGTCATTTTCTGCCTTCCAAAATAACATGCTGCGCAAGAAAAGATTTCCATCGATCTGATGGATGCGCAAGTTTTAGGAGCAGCAGCAGCAGCGAGGCTTAAACCACGTTAGGAGTATGTACTTCCGTTTCCTTCGAATCTCGTCGTTTCCAGTACGAGCCTCGCTTTCGTTTCATCCCCCGCTACTACCCTCCCACCGACGGGCAGCCCCATCGATTGGCCCCGGGCCAAGTGAAGTGTCAGCGCTGATGAACTTAATGCCGGCCTCTGCCAAGGCACGCTACTCCCTCTGATAGGATTACCTGCCAACGTTTCGAGCTGACAGACACCTAATACAACAACACACAACACGAGGGATGGGGGGTAAAGAAAGAGGGGGGTAGGGAAAAGTTTTGACCTCCCTTCGAAACACTTCTCTTTTCATTTTTTATCCGTCAGGGAGGACATGCACCATCGACTTCTACAAAAAGCAGATTGAAAGGGAAGTGTAAACGAAGAAACAAACACTTAACAAAGCATCCCCACAAATGCCTATTTATTTATTTATTTTTATTTTATTTCCACACTGGCCTTTCATTCTTTCTATTTTCTCCTTTTCTTCCTCCTTCCCATACCCTCCTCAATAAACCCCCTTTATCCTTACCCCCCACCAACAGTCTCCTCATTCTTCTCATCCCTTTCGGAATGGAATGTTTTCGAAAAGCTGCTGAGGGAAGCGGGTGTAGGATGAAGGAGAAAATATCTGAAATAAATAATGAAATTCCCAACAAGCCTCACGAGCAAATAGTTTCCGGTTTAAAAATTTATCAAATTTCCAGAGAGGACATTTTATATCCTCCACCGTCCCTCCTCCTTGCTCTTACCTTATCACCTTAGAGGATTCCCAATCCCATTTCAATAATGCTAGAAATACTATTCCAAAAATTATAAAAATATTTAGACTGCATTTAAAGTGAATTCTAATTTAAAATAGAAGCGTTTTAAAAATTCAAAAGGATCCATTTCAATGTTTCCTGAAAAGACACGCCTTCTTCCTGTTTATCTCGCGTATCAGTCCATTATTATACGAAAACGAACGCTCGATGATCAGGAGCGGCTTTTCTTAAAAGTTAATTATTGCACTAGTAAACAAGACCTTGCTCATCATTCGTTTTTAACGAATACGAAGTGGTATCAAATCCTCGAGACTAGTTCTGTAGAAAGAAAACAGATGGCAGCAATGAGTGCAACGCTAGTGAACTATCTTCAGTTGTTAGTATGCTGAGCGACGATATCCTCTGGGCAACGGGATTTTGTCACCACATGAACGGTCGCATTTGCTATTACAGGATAAAGTTCGCATCAAATTCTCCGCCAAGCTCGGCAAAAATTAAACTGGCAGTTAAGTGACACTGCAAGGACTTAAACTGCAGCTCTTCTGAACATTACTGGAAGACTATGAGAAATGAGGACAACCTTCCACGAGGATAACCATGAAAATGTGAACAAAGTAATTTATGTATCCATAGATATACATTTCGATTGCTTTGCGATCATCGTTCAGTATAAGGTAAAGAAATGAAAATACACAGCTTATTTATACAAAATGGGAGCCAATCAGCAGGAAGCGAATTACGAAGACTGGATATAAAAGGAAGATTGGAAGAACACTTTAAAAAACTGTTCCATTCCGATAGGTCCATGGGACTTCTATCAAAACTTCTAGTAGATGCTTCAGGATTTCCACTCTTTCAAAGTTCAGTTTTTTTGGTATCATTTCATAATTACAAGATCTTGTAGTTGTCTGTTGAGGAAGAATGCCCATCGAGATTATATACTTCGCAAAGGTAGAATTTTCCGGATTGCCGTTTTTATTATGATTCAAGGTTTCAATAAGGCGGCGACTTTGATCTACGTAATTAAAAGGATAATTATTGCATTTTTTTCATAGATACCAGAGTTGTCTTCTTTCGGTATCTTGTCTTTAGTTCATCCTATTATTCTTTTTGTTGCATGTTCGCTCGTGGAGATTGATTTACTTACTTACTTCTCAAACCCGCTTATCCGTTAGGGTCGCGGGGGCGAAAAATCTCCAGCGACTGCGATCTTACGCCATCAGGCGCATGTCCTCAATGGTAATACGCAAGCGACTTGAACCCAGAATCTCCATGGAGTCTAGCCACCTGGTTCTAGACCCCTTAGTCTCTTACCCACTAACTTGGAAAATAGTAACTGCCAACGAGACCAGTTTGCGACATCCGTATCACGTGACATATCAAAGCAACAGATTTCTCAATGCAGCTCAACATCTAAAGACCCCCTTATTGTGCTGCTATGCACTATCTAGTAGAGTAACATCTAACAAACCTCTCCGGGATCTCATTTCGGCTGCTTGCACCCGCGATCGCACTCTTTCGGTCATTACCCAAGACTCATGACCATAGGTGAGAATGGGGACAAAGATAAGACTTGAAAACACAGAGCTTGGCTTCGTTCCCCAGCTCAAGTTTCGTTACCACGGATCGCGCACAGTTCACGTCTGACAGCTTGTTACACCGATCTGAGCATCAAATTCTCTATCCTGCCGCCCATCACTCGTGAATGCAGTTCCGAGATACTTGAATTTCTCCAAATGTCTCAACGGGGCTCCCCTGACTTGGAGAGCTCACTGAGCAGGCTGCCATGGAAGGACCAGAACCTCAATCTTAGCCACACAGATTTTCATCCCAGCCTTGGTTACAACTCGATCTAATTCATGCTGAAAATTTGTGTGAGAAGGTCGTCAGCAAAGAGCAACCTCTCCACACCAAGCAGTCGCCCGCACAAACACGCTCATCGCCTCGGCTGCCCCTGTCTCTCTAGATAATGAACAGTATCCCTTAGAGATTTGGAGATCGAAATTAAAAAAAAAATCCAATCCTTTAACTAAACTTCTATTACTTATATGAGAGGCATAAGAACTGTTTTCCCAGGCTTTGTTCTCCTTTATGCAACCTGGCGACTTTATCAATGCATTATTCCATAGAACCGTTTCTTTAATTATTCTAAAGTAGGAGGCATAAAAATTGGCAAAAAGGGGGGGGGTATTTACATAATGTTAATGTGCATGTAAAATGACATGCAAATAACATGCAAAATCGGTGAATGGGTTCATTATAAACGTATGTAAGGTAGGTATATCGCATTGAAGCCATGTAACTAGCGCGAGGTTGTTGCATAGTTAATTAACGGATAATATAAGCAATGGAGCGCAGAATAGAAACACAATCCGATTTCTTTGGGAAAGTGGCTCAGAAATAGACAGGAGGCCAGTGAAAGATAAGGTATACCTTTGAGAACATGTTACCGAATTATGAAGAAATTGGATTCAACTCGAACGACAAAGCAGTATCTGAAAGATCGTGGAATCGAACTCCTACCGTGGCCCCAAACTCCCCGGACTTGAGCCCGATCAAAAACTGGTGGGGACTTAGTAAATGTGCTCTTGCCAAACATGGCCCAACAGATTTCAATGACTGGAAACGTCTGGTAGAAGAAATGTGGGACAATGTGTCTTGATCTGTTGGAGTCGTTTTTCGATGGCATGCCTGGCAGATTGCAGGAGTGCTTGCAAAAACAAGGAGGGAAGATCAAGAAATGATTTTTAGCACACATTATTGTCAAATGTTGCCGGTATATTACGATACCTTACTTGTATGGATGTCATGTTTCCTTATATTAAAACGCTTGTTTTGGTTCTTGTCAATTTTTATGCTCCCTACTTTACTATTCTTTCCAGATATCCATCAATTGGGCGGCGTTTTTGCTTATTTCCAGTTCTTTCACCAGAAGCTTTCATCAATAATGAGAGATATCCCATGGACTTATCAGAATAGACAGCCTCCGTAAGTTCTTAAAAAATTGTTTTTCCAATCTTCCTCTGATACCCAATCTTGTCCCCTTTCTTTGTAAGCAATCACGGGAAAGTGACCGTTTCAGGTTGACAGGCTCTCATCTGTAAATATACAAAAATGGATGTTGGTATATATCAGGTTGTTGCAAAAGTTTCTTCCGGTTCTAGAAAACCCGTGCCCAAGAAGGGCTCATTTTCTGAAGGGGGCATTCATATGTTTTCAAACAAATTATTGCATTCGATTCCTGAATATCTTTGCTATATTACATCCAAGAATCAACTTTCTGACTTTCTGTGAGTGTCATCAACGGTCTGAAATGGACCTTTCACCATTCGAGCATATGCTACGAGTATTCTGGAAAGATCAGTGCTGCGCAATGTCACCGAAACATTTGCCAACGTTTAGGTGATGGCACTGTTAGTTTACGGTTCAGACGCGGAGATAGCACTCTTCAAGATGCACCTCTCTGGTCGGCCAATCATGATTTCAGATGGTGATCTACGCCAATCAATTGATGAAGATCACAATGTAACAACGAGGGAACTCGCAGAACAGTTCAAGGTTCACTTTTCAACCATTGCCCGGCATCTGCATGAGCTGAATCTGTCATTCAAGTTCAATCGTTTTTGTGTTGGAATAAAAATCCGGAAAAAACTTTTGCAACAACCTGATTTGTATGAGATCGATGAACTCCAATTCCGTTAACCGATCACCATGAAAGTTGGCCTTTGTGTTTTTTCATGGAGAAGATTTTTACTTTAACTCCCCATTTTACTTTAATGTTACTTTATCTCCTCAGTAGATGGCGCTGCAAGAGGATAAATAAAGTCCGGGTGACGCCGGGTTTACTGCTAGTTATGTATAAATGACTTGCATATTTTCACTGCTTTGTCTCATACTGAACGATGATTGCATAGGAATCGAAATGTACATCTCTGAATCAATAAATTGGTTTGTGGAAAAGTGAATCCACCACTCTTCTTAAATTTAGAGAACTTGCAAGACTATCGTCTGAGAACTATTAAAATTAGGTTAGGTCAGAAGTTCGGAGAAAAAGGCTTTCAGAACATTCGCAGAACGTTAGAAACGGGTCACTTTCATGGGACACTTCCGGATTTAGCTCCCTGCAACTTCTCTTCCCATAGATGAAGTTCAAGATGAAGAGTTCTAAGTTTGGAGTATTTGGAGTAGTTTTCCTCGAAATTCATACTTCGTCAGATCTTAGAGATGGAAGTCCACTGAAGAGAAATCAGAGCTGTACGACGAATAGGGCAAGACAGTCTAACCAAATTACAAAATAGTAGCTCAACGCCTCTTAACGCCTGTTACCTATTTTCTGTAAAATGGATGCAGAAAGGTTCATATATGTAGCTAGACCACCTTAGTATTCGTTTACTTTAATGGCGAGGATAAAAGTAACAAGCTTAGTATCAGAGAATCAATTGATAACCCATCTGGAAGAAAGCAATTCAAAATCTTATGGAACTTTCAAAGAACTCACAACTTTTTATACGCAATTCCTGCTAATAAAATTTATTTTTAATCCACAGAAGACGTATCTACCAACCTAGCCTATCAAACAAAATATTAGCACTACAAAGTAATTACAGCTTTAAACCGTACGTAGCAACAACGTATTTGAAATCTGTAAATGTTAAGGGACGAAAAACAACTTATTTGACTGCTAAAGCCGGAAATTAATCTCTTCAAACATTACAGATTATTTAACTGACACTCTTAAGCTTTGGAGATCCAACACGAATTGCGTGGCTCACACAACCAAATCGCTCTCGTCGTCTCATTAGGCTTAACTTGTCTTTTTCGCAAATGACATTATTTCGAAAATTCTTCGAAAGGAATTTTTTTGCTCATCCGTTAATGGCGCATAAACGTTAACGTCAATAAGCCTAAAAGCTTGCAACAAGATTTCGCTTTTGCGCTGTCAATGTTTTTCCAAGAAAAATAGCAAAATTAATAAACAAGTATTTATAAGGAATGTAAATATTTAAGGAAAGAAGAAATGCAAGCAAATGGGTTAAAGGTTGGCAAAAAACAAGCTTCATCAAATAAAATCGAATTAAAGGGAAAGAGAATAAACAAGAAGCTTTGATAATCGGTCTACGAAGAAATAAGTTTTTATAAAGCAAAACGAGAAAATTCTTAACTCATTAAATTCGAGTATTTACATTAAAAAACAGAAGCGAATATTTTTTCGCATTAAATGGTTAATTATTGGTTTAAATGCTCGAATATAAAAAGAAGCAATGTTCGAATCGCATTACAGTTTTCAGGAGCAAAGTTGAAATCGACACAATTACATCTACAACATTGCTTTTCCTGCAGGATAGATTCATTTTACGATTAACTAGAGGCAGTGTATTTAAGCACACGGGAAATAAGCTTCTTTAGATAGTCCTTATCTCCAACCATGCTGCATGCATTTTATCCCGCAGGTCGGCGATTTAGTCAAATAGCGAGTCTTCCTCTTAACACGTTGCTCCAAGTGGTCCGACAAATTCTCTATTGGGTTCAGTTCTGGGGATTTGGAAGACCATTAGAGGTGTTGCACTGATCACGATAGACAAACCACTCCTCCACGGATGTAGCCCTGTGAACCCTGCATCTATTGTCTTGATAGTACACATCGTTCAGGTCATCAACTTCTTTGACCAACATCACAAAGCCACCACCTGCCTTTAGAATCATGTTCATTAGTATTAATATGAAGATTAATCCCAGTTTTAAAAACGGGAAAGTAAAGATTTGGGGATTTATTCAAAAAATAACAAATCACTTAAAATACAGGTTTTCTCTTAAAGCACAAAACGAAAGAAATGATGAAAATTCCAGTTCTGATGACGAGCTCCTTTTGAAGCACTTCTATTCATTTCTATTTTGAAACAAGTTCCCCAATTTTATTCTGTTTTAATATACTCACCTCAATCGCAAAATAAACATACACGATGCCTTAACAATGACGCTCAAAATTACTCCACGCAGGCAAAACGCCATAGTTGAAGTAACTAAAATTAAAATCTCATGGAAACTGACCATAGATTTGATCCCAGAGCTCCCTTTACGAATGCAAACAAATCTAAATAAATAGGTCGTTTGGGGCGACCACTTATAAAGAACGAGTGTATAAAGGGTCGTCAGAATCAGATTTGGGTTGTGTTTATTCCATTAGCTCCAAACGTTAGATACATCTAATGCAATCATTTATTTTGGACATCTGTTCATTTGACTTTCTCGCTCTTGCATGCTCATTCGTTTTCTCGTTTTCTTTGTAGCTCGAAACAAAGAAGACAAGTTCTGTGGCATTTATCAGAATAATGGGATTTAGTGAGTGACTCAACGTTTTGAGATAGTGAATATTTCATGGAGGGTCCAACAATAAGTGTGTTTCTTTAATAAAATATTAAAAATTTGGATGGCTTATCCTACAAACAAGTTAATGATGTACGTAAGGAAGTCCGACCTTGCATCAAAAGCAACATACTTGCGACAAAGTGTTTCAGCTCTGAATTTATGTGCGTTTCCTAATGCCTGCGAACTAATAATTTTTTTTTTTAGATTTTCAGCTTATCTTGACTTAATTTGATTATATTTTTCTATGTGTCGGAGAGTAAACTATAGCTTTTGGTACTTTATAATAATTTATAGTCTATAAGTAATGGCAAGCTATTATACAGGGGTTGGAGAAAATAATATGAACACCTTTGATTTGAGACGATTTGTTGCATATCTAGAAAAATACTTGATAAATTCTCTTGAAACTTTATGGGTGTAAAGAGCATGTTACACCTCATATTTCAGTGAAGGTTTTGTTCCGAAGGCAAATAGGGGATCAGCAACAATTGAACAAAAAAACTAATGTTTGGGATCGCCTGTAATAAATAATGACTGAAATGCGTTGTAGCTGTAGCATATGATTATGAGGCTCCTTTTAGTTTTAGTGGCATTGTATTGAAAACCCTGCTGTATAAGAATAGAACATATATTCATGGAGATATAAAGGTTTCTTTAAAAAAAAAAAAAAAATCGAAATTTTTTCATAAATTTTTTGTTTATAACATGCAGTGTTTTCAACCCATTGAATATGTCATTTTCAGGAAACTTGACAAACTACAGTAGACCACCACACAACAATCAGAATATAAAAATATTAAATATTTGATAAAATATGAGCAGTTTTACTAAATAATGTTTAACTGCGCATGCTCAAGCGTTACAAAGATGTCTTTTGCATAATTTACTAGCCAAATGTATAGAGCTACTCTTAGAAAAAGCGCAAGCAAATATCGTGAAAATTCAGAAAGATATCGCCGATAGAATCAGTTGAATTTCAGTTGCTCTCAAAAATAAACAAACTTGCTATGGATCTCGTCCCGAGAATCAGCTTGGTAATAGTTTACTCCAATTCATATCTACTTAGCAAAAGTCTAGCACTGCTAAAACAGATTACTCATCCCTGTCTGAACACATCTCCCTATAACGGTTGAATTTTAAAAAGTCGAGTAAACAGACAATGCACTAGGCCGCTCATCGGCAAAACAAAACTAACAAGACCAAGCAAATACCCACAATGTCTTGGAATAATTCACCTGAGAGAGTAAATAGTACTTGGAAATTAAATTTAGAACTAAATCAAAGGATGCCAAACATCTACTTCCCTATTTACAATCTTGCTTCATCCGCAATTCTTTACTTCATACTAGTTCATCGTTTGTTGAAGCTTTCAAATCATACATCCTTAATTTTCGTATACTTGAAACTGCCATATATCCATAGCCGTTTATCGTTTATTTGTTCATCATGCTCAAACTCAAAGTTGCATCTATTATATTCACCTTTATTCCACATTTTTTATATTATCATTCGGAATATAAAACTGGCCTTGTTGGGCACTATTGTAACTTTTTTACCTAACCCAAATAAATAAATAAATAAATAAATAAAATACGGTCACAGCTATACCTATTAAGAATTTCATCGCCAGTGCGCTAAGATATCTCAACTTCGCATGAATTATGAACTTCACTCCCATAAGTTGGCAACATTCTCAAACCGCTATTTTTTTTTGTAATTCTCGTTCTCTTATACACAAATTAATTCATCACGTCTCCCTGTAGACAAATTAACGAAAAACTGACTTCTTAGTTAATCTGTCTGATAACAGATTCAATTATATGAAAATGAACCATGATAATGTTAGACTATTTAACAATAAAGGAATCCCTCAAGGATCCGCTATTAGTATTGTCTTATTCGCGGCTCTAAGTAATCCTACATTTAACTAACCTCTGTCCTTCCAATCCCGGACCTATGTCGAAGACTTATTTCTGACAAAAGCCTACTTCAAAACTGCGAATGCGTTGGCCGCCGAAGAAATCATACAAGACATCACAATGGTTCATAAAATGGTTTGGAACCTTACCTGCACTGGGATTCCCGCCAGAGCGCTAATATGAACATTACTAATAGTTTACAGAAACTCCAAGCTTTTACGCTTGAAATAGGTTTCGGACATTTAGAAAACCAATCAGTAAACAGTAGAAGATGTAAAGAACAAAGCTTTTGCTTCTATGTTACCAACAGAAACGATTAGACCCAGACCATACCGCGAAAAATCACTGATCCTTCACCAAACTTCACTGTGGGCACTACACAGTTTGCCAGATGATGTTCTCCGGGCATTCGCCTTACACAAATCCTTCCATACGATTGCCAGATGGTGTATCCAGAGGATCAACTATGCTCCAAACAGTAAGCTAGAAGAGGCAGTCTAATGATCTGGGGAGCATTCGGATGGACTAGAAAAAAAATATTGCATTTGTTGAAGGCCAAATGAAAACTGTGGACCACCAAAACTCATGGAAGAAAATTTAGTTCATCAGAGCATTATAGTTTAAAAAGAAAAAGACCGTCCAAAGCACCTAATGATCCTTTCGGCAAGAGGTGTTTAGGAACAACTTCTATTTTTTACCATTTTTAAAATCCAAACACACAACACTTTCACTGCCTCCATCTCCTAAACAGTTGGATTAACTGAAAAAAAACACCAAGAATAAAACATTTCTCAAATGTCTTGTGCACAATCTGAAAATACCATTAAAATAGGGGATTAGAGCAAAAATCAAGTTTTTGCTAGTTTTCCTGGATTGTTCATCTATTTGATGCAGCGTTTTGCTCCAAACCAAAGATCTCAGAAAGAAGTAAAAAAAATATAGAACCACCACTCAGGCAGACCATCTTTTCAGGAAAGCAGACCAATTTACTGAAAGAGGGGAGAAGAGGAAAGACTGAGATATAAGCAAATAACGGTCGACGCGTAAAAATTGCATCTGCATTATGTTTGAATCTTGTTCAAAGCGCCCTACCTGCATTGTCAACTTATCAAATCTGTTTATGTAGATGAAGATGTCATCCACGCAACCTTGAGTATAAATTCTTTTTGAGTTCAGAAATGAGATCATCCATCACCAAGCCCTCCAGACATTTCTCCATGTGATTTTGACCTCATACCTCAGTAAAGGAACCATTCTGTGGAAGACTGTTTGGGACGCGAATTGCAAATGGTCTGCAACTTCGGTTTGGGACGGCTAGATTCACCACATGGCGAGATAAATGGCGATGCAGATGGTAATCGGCGCTTCCAACTTCGTTGGCACCAACAAACTCGCATTTAAACTCTTGTGCACACTGTTGACGAAACTGTACTTTTTTGACCAAAAACCACCAACGAACGCGTCTTTTGTTGATACTAACGTGGAAGAAACTGGCGCTCAATGAAAAAACCACAGTACCTCACACACTCAAATATTACAGTTGTGCAAGTATATAACGTTTCGAATTTGAATAACAAAAACATAAGTCTGAGGGAAATTAATTTTTCTAAACAAAAATGCAAAACAGCTGAGATGTTTAAAGCATCTTTAGCATATTTTAGCCATTCACAGCAAATTTTGCGGATGTGTTGAAATGTAATATTTGTTAAGCACAAGTTTCCGAATTAGAACAATAAGTACATTTTCAAGAAATAAGCATAGACAAGCATAATATTGGCTATAAGACAATAAAATTTAAAAAGTAAAATTTAAGCAGACGATAATGGTGATTAAATTTACTGTCGCTTTACTTTGGATTGCAATCTCATTCTTAGTAGATTTTTAAAACATTTGGTAAGTCTCAGAAAATAATGGAAGCTCATTGAAGGGAATGGCAAAGGAAAAAGATAAAATAACAGAAGTTCAATTCAATGAATAAATTCTCTCCGATTCCTTCCTGCCTGCTGCACACAGCCATTTCTTTTGATGGGTTCTTTGCCCATTCGTAAATGATGCACGTGGAAACAAACGAAAGGTAACTTTTTCTCTTTCATATTGGCTGAAGCATTAAGGAACACAGTAACTTCTAAGAATTTTAGCCTTTGCATATGGGGGCGGGGGGGGGGGGGTGACTAACTATTTTGGTCAATTAAACCAAATCAATCAATCACTTTTAGAAGATTCATGTACATACACCGAAAGATTCACGAAGCTATTATTAATGCGTCTCTGGCAAGGCAATTTACAAGAAAGCTGAGGCAGAGCAGTTCGGTATATAACTCTCCAAAGGCAAGTTTTACAAAAGTATTTCTTTCTAATCATTTAAAAGCGAAATTCTAAATTTGAATGTTAAAGAATGCCATCAGGATAAAGATATCAATGGAATGCCATCGCAAGTTAAAAACCAACTATATCTTTCCCTTTCTGTAGAATGAAAAAGAGAGATAAAGGGCTATTAGAAGAGGGTGGAGATAAACCTTTCCTCTGAATATTCAAATGAGAATAAGATTAGAAAATGTTTGGTGCTCTTTTTGTTAGTAATTGTTCTCCTCCGTTTCTCTTAGCGATAAGATCCACATATTACCCTCACAAACGTCACCGATCATACGAACCCCCAGAAGTATAGTCATCGTTTCGGCAAAAAGAAAAGGGAATTGGGAGGGAAGGGAAGACGTTCTATCCTGGAACAGAAAACTCCACCGAGTTCCCAAGTCACGAGGGGTTTTCCCCGGCACCCAATAGGCAGCAGCCGACTGTCACGAACCGGAAATGATAACGAAGTCATCGATCCGTGCCAATGTTAACCGTCCCCCGAAACGTAAACAGTTCCCGGAGCAAATCGGCAAAGAGTTTTCTTTTTTTTTTTTTAACTCCGGTTTCGAGGAACCATAGAAAAAAATTCTTTCGATTGTAAATAAGAAAGGAGACGAATTCATTCTTCATTGCTTTCTCTTATTTTAGATACTAGATTCAACATTGACCATTCTTCCAGTTTAATGAAGTCCCCGATTTTAACTTTGAATACGGTCAACTAAGCATATATTAAACGAGGATGCGATTGGACTGCTTGAACACAAACCTAAGCAAAAAAAAATAAAAAATAAAAAAAAAAAAATAGAAAAAGAGTTCCTAGCATAACAAAATATGAACTTCATTTCCTTAATGAATGGCTTGCAACCATCCGAACATGAACAAATGTGCGCGGAAAATTAAAATTCTTCGTGTTGACCTTAGGACCTTCTAACACAATCATGGAGGGGGAAAAAACTTAATTAAACGTTCTGAAAAGCGTTCTGCATAAGGAAAACGCAAAGTAAATACTGTGTCGACAACAAACAAGGACAATCAGGGCTTCAAAACTATTTATTAAAGAACTTAGTGCATTCATACGAAAACGAATTTTATCTTTCCCTAAGCATTAAACTGTAAATTCTATTCTAGTACTAATGTGGTTGCTCAGAAAATAATGCCCCACATTTTTATTCCTCGGATGCAGCTTATCCAAAATGTATGAAAATTACTCGCACTATGTTTTCTTTACACACAACTTTATCCCTATCAATTTGTACGGCCTTATCCCAGCGACATTTCTACCATCGAAGCTATTGAGCCATCGATTTGAGAACTCAAGAGGAGGTATCAAGGATCTCGCAAGAAATATTCACCTTATGTTTCAGGACGCCCAAAGAAACTTTGTAATAATTCAAGTGGGCATGGACTGATTTTTAAAAAGAATGTACCCACTGAACAAAACCAATAAATAATTGAGATATCTCCGTAATACGGGAGTAAGTCGAAAAACTAGACGGAGAAAACGGTACGGTCAGGAATCAGCTAGCAGGTGACCTCTTGGGTTACGGCTGCATCATCTTCGAAATTGCGACCACTCATGGTTTTTCAGGGACCATTAAACAGATAGAAATCAGGGCTAAATTAAAGCTATAAGGTGGATGTTTCATGCGCTCCCAATGGAACTTTTCGGCTAAGTTTGGCTGAGTGTTTATGGCAGGTATTATTATTCTGGAGAATCACGCCCGCTATCAAGACATACTGTAGTTCCTGCAAAGTGGAATAGCCTACAGTGCGACTATTGCCAGTCTCACCATAAAGCGTCGGATGCAAGTTCTATGAGACGACCAGGATGCTTGGTCGGCCTTTGTTGAATTGCGGAGACCAATTGAACACTGTTTTTCCATCACCATATATGGGATGCATTTTGTGATACATTTCCTCCGGTTGTGAAGGTATAGTATAGTACGGTTGTAAAGCTATAGTACAGGGTTAGCAAGAAATAAATTTCCCACTTCAGAGGGCTGTAGAATGCGTTCTATTGGTCCAAATACCTCACTCTTGTACAATCTGTTAATAATAAACATCGTCTGGACGCATCATCCAAACTAATCAGAATAATTTGCTTAATTCTGATAAGGGACCGAATGGTGATTCATCACTAATCTACTGGTGGACGACTAACCAATCAGGGCTCCTGCATCTCTTTTCGTTAATGTATCTTTACTTACTCTTCTCGGATTGGTTTGTTTCTCGTTAATTTTCGCTATAAATACAGTTTTTCCGTCGTTTGACTTCAGACTCAAGACTCTCTTGGAATCGTCACGTGACCTACGCTCTGAACAAAGCGAAGAGGTCTAAGTACAGTCTCATAGCTCTCCTGGGCCGTAACAGCACCCTCAGCATCGACAATAAGTTACTTCTGTACAAGTCGATTATTCGGACCATACTCCTCTATGGCATGCCTGCGTGGGCGACTATCTGTAGAAGCAGATGGAGTGAGCTACAGTCATTCCAGAATGTTACCCTGAGGACCATTGCCCAGCTTGACAGAAGGACTGAAAAACCAATCCATCCACTCGGATTTAGATATGATCCACATCGGAAAGTTTATACAGGATCTCCTTTTGATTATGGTGCAGAAGATGAAGATTCATGACAATGACCTAGTGACTGGAATACTGAAGAACTCAATGGATATGAAGTGGCATATGAAGTATCGAAAACCAAGCACATTCTTGAGAAACTTTGAAGACATCAGCGACGTCTCTTTCCCGGACTACTGGAAGATGTGATAATCTTTTTTCTCCCTGTTTTTATTTCGTTTGTATTTTGTTTCTGACAATTTTTATTTTCTTTTTTGTATAATATGGAAGACCGCTTGGGTTGGTTAGGCTTCTTGACTACCTCAATGTATTTCGTTTGGAATTTATTCTGGTTCGATGAGCTTTGTGAAAGCGCTGCTTTCGTTCCATCTGAAAAAATGTACACTTCACTGTTCGTTTGATTTCAGTTCACTTTCATCAGAGTGGATTCACCGAGTCAAGGATTCCTGCCGAAGATGAAAGCAGTGCTTTCGAAATGCGCGTATCTAGGTTGTATTTTTCTGTTATTCGTTGTGGTTAAAGGGTTTTCTTTCATTTATTATAGTACAGATAATTCAAATGATGCGCTTGACATTTAGTAAATAAAATTTTTTAGTACAAATATTCACCAATAGATGGCGCTCTAACACAAATGGTATTTCTTTGCATATATGGAAAATGTGAAACACGTGCGTTACAGCGCATGCCTATTAGCATTATTCTTCGGATAAAAAGACGGCGGATTCTGCACATCATACCTACATTGCCTGAAAAAGGCGCTATTGGTAAAATTATTCTACAGAACGCCGTTGCAGCTGTAAAGGAATTCTGTCATAAGTAGCGGATACAGAAATTTGAAACAGCTGGGCAACTTGCCATTCTTCCAGGTAGAGGACGAAAGCAAATCCCGTCTTCTACCTGTCTTCTAGCGTCGAAAATGTGGCTACCGCGGTCGTTGAAGCCAGCAGTCAATCGCCGCCTGATTGTGTGAGTGTGCCAGTTGCTTCCCGTGTATTGGATATGCCGTATTTCAGTGTACGAAAAAATCTTATGGCGGATTTTCATTTTTATCCCTACAAAATCAAGTCGATGCACTACTTTCGTACAACTTTTACACTTCAGTTCCTTGCTCGAATGGTGGTTGACGTCATTTGGCCATGGAACGTTCTGTGGAGTGACGAAGCGCACTTTTGCCTCAATGGGAAGTTAACACCCACAATTATCGAAGTTGGGCAGCGGACAACCCCCACGCTATCCAGAAACAACCCTTGCATCCTGAAAAAGTGATAGTATGGTGTAGTTTTACGGCTACCTTTATCATTGTACCGTATTTTTTCGAAGAGATAACTGCAAATGAATTCAAAACCTATACGGTCACAGGACAACGATACTGTCGTATGAATTACAAAATCCCACAACTGCAACAGCGTAGATGCCTTCAAGACATCATTATTATCCAGGATGACACCACCTCACATTGTTCGTCATGTAAAGCAATTGCTACGACAGCATTTCACCGATGCACGGGTAATCAGCCGTCATTTTCCACTGGCATGGCCTCCTCGTTCGCCGGATATTACCCCCTGCGATTTTTGGTTGTGGGGTTTCCTGGAGGACAAGATCTACCGTCAAAGGCCAGCATCTGTGCCAGATCTGAAGGAGAGAATTCGGCGCCTTTTTCTTGATATTACGGCAGACTCATTCTGGTCAGCTGTGGAAAATATGGCTCTGCGGTTAAAGCACATTGTTGAACATGAAGGGAGACATACTGAACAGTTATAATGCTACTTTATTACGTTATTTCATATTGATAAAGCATATGAAATATGTTTACGTGTATCACAGCGGATTTTTGTACTAAAATGTCAATCGCATTATTTGAGTTATATGTAGTTCAAATTTTATCTCATTTGGACCAACAGAACGCATTCTGCAGCCCTCTGAAGTGGGAAACTTATTTCTTGCTATCCCTGTATCTTAAAATCGGATGAGAAGTTTCACTGACTGTCGGTAACCAACCGTGGCTATAGGGAAACCGCATGACCTTTCCTTCCAAAATAAACGCTGAATTTAAAAAGGTATATGCTTTTTTCGACGTTTACGAATTATTAATTTACTTATCACGGAATAAGTATCTTCTGTGTATATCGAATATATCTTCTGTGTTGTCAATAAAAGTTACAAAGCTGGCGGTTGTATCTGATATGAATTTAATGATACTAAGTTTTTTAGAGTACACACGAGAAAAAAGATACAACTTTATAGAGACACCGATAGCAGGGCAGTTTTAAATATATTCAAACATCTATTTGGATCGACAGATAAAAGTTTTCTTTCTGAGTAGGACCTATTTTTATGTTTACCATTTTTTAATGGCTCCGTCTATCTGAAATGTTACACGATTATTAAAACCTTTTTCAGTTCTCATAAATATTGTTATCACAAAGATACTATCATAGTAGATAACGCCAATTTTTACTGCCAAATAGAAAACTCAATATCAGAAATGTTAAACAGAAAGAAATTTTATTATCATGAACGGCTAGATTAGTTCGTCAAATCGGCATGGGAATCAGTATTGAAGGATGAACTTTTATTTTTAATCTCCTTTGGCGTAAGTTTGCCACTGCAACACCCTCAATACAAAATTTTGGACATATTTCAAAAAAAAAAAAAACATAAAAAAATTCCACAAATGTAGGACAGCGCGTTAACAATTATTTCAGTAACGTCTGTCAAAAAAACTGACATGACAATTATTCCTTTCCTAAAAAAAAATGTTAAAAAAGAATCCTTTTCTCATTGTCGTGTTTCTCCATAATAATTTTATCCTCCATTACTTTCCTTATTTCCCTGAAGCACGGCAACAATTATCGCTTTCCTCTCCTCCAAATCCTACCCACCACTTCACTTATCTCTCAGCATTTTAAATACACAACTTAAGGCTCGATCCCCTCATGTCCAGTTTTTATCTCTTTTGAGCTCTTATCTAAGTTTTCAAAATAACCAGAAGAAGGCAAGGGAGCGATGGCAAGGAAAAAAAATGAGGGTGGAAGAGATACAATGGCTAGTCGCCCTCATTTTTCGAAGGCAATCGATCTTGGCAGACGCCACCAAGAGCCCCCTTCCTCTTTCCAGTATTCCCTCCTCTTCTTAAACAGTTCTCTCTTTGTATTCGATCGACTTTGCCAACCATCGTGTTCAATGCCGTGTTACACTTGCCAATTGAGCGGCTATCTCTCAACCTTAAAAGGCCGGCCCCGTCTCAATGCATGCGTGATGGCCTCCGGTTTATATCGAACACTCGACAACCTCTTTCCCTACCCCTCCTCACCCAACCTCTTTCCCATCTCACTCTCACTCCGTCGGGGGAAAATCTGATAATTAGTCGCTAAAGTTAACGCTTCTGTTGCTCCGGTGGAAGTGATCGAGCGTACATGAAAATGTCAAACAAAGCGAGAGATGTGGACGCGACACAACAAAAGAACGGCGATAAAAGGCCAGAATGGGCTTTGGGCTGCAAGACGATGGATGACATTTGGCCTCTTCACCCTCGTCTACTTGGATTCTAAACATTGTTTGTGCATAGCAAGTGAAAATTTTTCAAAAAAAAAAAATAAATAAATAAAAATCTGCTAAGACTAGCGTAATGCTAAATCATCCCGAGTCGTTGTGTCCCGTCGCTATTTTCCGCACCTTAAAAGTTTACTTAACAAAAAATCGCTTCTTCCTTGCATAAAAATTTAGAAATATTTTTAAAATATTTTATCCTATTATAATCTAAATAAATTCAAACTTTTGGGAAAATATTCTTTAAAAAAATAATTGAAATTTATCAACTAAATCTGAAAGGTCATACGAGTTTTTATTTCATAAAATTCATTTATGTGGAATAGTGGTTTTTCTTCCTTTTTTGTTAACCTAGTGTTCACAGTTTTGGCTCTTTTTGTATTTATTACGGATCTTTTAGTTTCTATCTTCAACACTTCTGTTCTTAACCAGGTCCAAGTAAGCTTTTACTCGCATTTTCTTCTATATTCAAGTACTGATCGTGTATAGGCTTGCTTTGCCAATTTGAAGCGATTTTCTATCTTTTCTGTATTTGATATTGACCTTCGTTGTCCTGAATAACTTTTCTTGGTTAACCTCTTTTAGCAAAGTCTCTTAATCATTCAAGAAATGCTTTTCTTCCTATCATCAGTTCTTGGATTCAGGGTTATTTAAATAAACAGACTGAATAACTTATCTGATCTTATAGGGTAGGTCATCAATGGTGAATCCAAAGATTACCTAGGCGCCTATTCCTATGAGAGAATTTTGCGCCAAAACCCAACAGGACCAAGAATACCTTTAGGACGCCGGACTCCCTAAGAAATTGAGCCAGACTGCCCACCGGATCTTGGTGAATATCCTCAAGAAAGGTTAAACCTGACATGAGGTGTCGAGCATGTGCCAGAGGCGACACATTTAAAAATAATGTGATGGGCCATTTCTTCCACCAAATTACATTTCGTACATAGTGGCTCTTCCCGAAGGTTACCAATTCTATGTAAATGTTTACGTAGTAAATCGTGACCAGTAAGAAATCCCATGATAACCCGTAATTTATTTCTACTGAGAGGGTCTCCTGAATACTGGATGTTAGACTGTGAGGGTCTCTTTAATCATGAGCTTAGCATGTCTCTGATCAGTGGTCTGTCCCCATCTTCTTGTCATCTCTTTGTAAGAGATGTTATTAATCTCTCCGACTACGGTTTGCTTGGAGATTTCGTAGAAAGATTCAGGGCCGAAAGGTGCCGATTGAGCACCCTGTTTGGCCAAGATATCAGCAACCTCATTATCAACTATGCCTGTGTCCCGTAACGTTGTTGTAAAGAGCCAAGATTTCAAGTCTTTTACATTCCAAAGTAAATTTAGAAGATACCTTGGAGGATTTAATGGCCTTGAGGGTATTTAACAATGACAAACTTCCAGCTGAGGTCGAATGGTGGTCCGTACACTTACTCAGGAGACTATGTAGTTCAGGCAACGGTCCTAACGGTCACAAAGTTTCTGTACACCTTCCGCAGAGATCCTGGTGGGCTAGAGCCGAATCATTCCTCCAGTGGAGCAAAAAAAACTTTCGAAAGAAGGTGAAACGCCATCTCTTTAATTCCTGAAAAGTACCAACGGTAACAGGTCCAGACTGTCGCTTTAAACCATTTAGATACCGCTACGGCTTTGAAACAGCCCGTAACTATTTTTCATGCGCGGAAAGATTCCACTGGTTGCTGCCTTCCTTACACAAAAATAGAGTAGGCACAATTAGACGTTTCAGCCCTTTTGGAAAAGCGGTTAACCACAAAGAAGCCTCCTGACATGTTTTTTTCCACGGTTTTCGCGTAAATTTATTGCGGCTATCTACCGTCCACCAAGTAAAATATTCGGGTGGTAGAGTGTGCAGTCTGTTTTATTTGAACGAGCTTTATATAATCAAGCATTGGATGTAAGTTCTAGTGCCTTGTCGTTAGTTCTTTATTATTCGGCCCAAATTGTCAAGTTTCATTTTGATCCAGTTGATTATTATTGTTGGTGTTGATCTGGAACAAACCCGGAAGCCAAGTCTTCGAGGTAATTCTCAAGCCTAAGTAATATAATTGCGATAATTGGAGAGTCCTTAACTAGTTAGTGAAAAATTAAAATGTTGATATTATTTTGTAGATTAATTATATCTCAAACTATTCTAAGCAACTGAAAAGAGCGGGAACACAAGAACAACTTATGGCAATTTTACTTTTGATCATAGCCTTCGATTTTCTGTTGAAGGAATATTTGAAATGTCCCCAAGCAAAATTGTCTCCTAGGATAGTTACAGAAGATATCGTCTCTTTAAAGGGAAGGAATGAGAAAACCTTTTAAGTTTCTCGTGAACTTGACATCTCTATTGGATAAAGAGTGCGAGCCAATTTGAGTTTTATAGAAGTAATTTTAACCAGTTTTTCAAGTCGTCATTGCCACATGTTTAATTCCTATTTTTTTTTTACCTCTAACCTTCCTATAAAGGTGTAGCCCAAAGCTCAGCCCAATTTCTTTTCTTATTCTTTATCTAGGTTCGCTTTAGAGAATGAAGCTGATCGTCAGCCCTGGAGAATTACAGTTTAAAGTTCTCATTTCATTACAGTACTTCCTAATTTAATTTCTTTTCAGTACTTAAGCCATCTTATCTCTGTCTGAAGCTTTTGAACCTTCACTGCCCTCCTTCTCTCCACTATTTGAACCTCAACATTTTATTACCACCCGTTATCCTCATTCCCGTTGTCATCGTTATGGGTGTTTTAAGCTATACATAAAAATTACTTTATTCTTCCATGGTCGTGGATCTGATTCCATCATGAAAAGGCAATTGCACTAACAGAGGAAAAGGAGTATTTCCTTTTGATAACGGATGCCGTCGCAGATGATGCTTTGAGAACTAAATACTTGAAAAGTTGGGGAGGTTACGAAGTTTTGAAGTCGACGAGATAATAGTTCTACGTTTTCGTATTTGCATGGAAAATCGATGAAGCAAATCCATGAGAAAACAATGGAAACGCACGGAAGTAATTCACCAGATGAAACGGTAAAAGGATATTCCAGTCTGGCCAAATAGACTATCGTAACGGAAGGTCATACTCTGCTTTATTACAGCTTTTTGCAATTGGTAAAATATAGTTTGCAATTGAAAAGATTATTTTTTCAATTGCAGACTACACTTTACCAATTGCAAACTATATTTTACCAATTGCAAAAAGCTGTAAGAGATTCTCGTCGATTATAATAACAGATTATGCAAAAAAGGAGATTTGTAGACCTCATCACTACAAATTATTATCAATTACAAGTCACTGCGTGAACATGTTGTCAGGCTGAAGAGGAATAATAAGTAAAGATGTTCCAATTCTTAATTCCAACACACCCAAAAAACATGGCACTCTTCGGTTTGTAGGCTTGGCTATAAAATTTTCCTTCACTTTTTGTTTCCCTAGACAAGGCACCTACAACGGGTTTCTACCCTGAAAGAGCCACTTTTCAGTAGCTCAATGAAATGGAAAACTTTTTTCAACGCCAAACTTTAGACTTCTGCAAAATTGTACAAGACAGGTCGTTCGTCGCTGGGGGAAAATGTGCGACTCTACAAGGATCTAATATAAGTGGGTGTAAAAATTGAATCTTCTATCTCTCAATTTTCTACGAAAAAAATGTAATTCTTGCTTTCGCGGCTACTACTCAGTTTTTCTATGCAGTCTCATTTTGCTCTATTAAGCGAGTTTTTAGACTAGAATATTAGTAATTTTAAAAATAAAATTCTCTTTAAATTATCTATATACAGGCTTTACGCTATTTTCGAAGGTAGCTGCTAGATGGCTTCAGATCAGCCGCCATTATGAGAATGTGTTTGAAACTAAGAACTGTGTGAAGTTTGGTGCTTTTAGGCTCTATGTTACGGTTGTAGACTGAATATTAAATTTTCAATTTTACCGAAAGCAGAAGACCCCGGTTACCCAAATTAAATAGGAAAAAATTTTGATTCAATGAATATCTTATTCCTGCCTCCCCCCCTCCTCTCCCACTTTTTTTTTGTTTGTTTGTTTGTTTGGACTGACTTTCAAGTACGCTTAACGTCTTTTTGAAAGTGAAACGATCAAAATCTTTTTTAATGAACTAAATAAGTACCTCTGAAAATTTATAATAATTTCCAGGCAAAAGTGTGCTCACATCACTTCGTTAATGGAATGCCCCTACTGACAGAAATCTTTCTCCTCAACTTGATTTTATTATTAATCGATTATTTATTTTTAAGCATATATTTCTTTTATCCTAGTGTTATTTCATCTATGGATTGCAGTATTTAAAGAAAAAATATGAAAATTATGGATTATTATACTTATTTTAAATAATTGCACTAATTTTATTTCAGTTCTATTTATTAAAATTGCATATTTTTTCCATTCGTTTTCAGTTTTTCTTTTTAAATGTGGACATATAAATAAGCATTACACTCACTCGAACTTGTGGCGCCACCACGCGAAATTTTACATGAACTAAAATTATAACTTGTCTATAATTAAATTCGCCCTATCTTGGTCACACTACTATTCTTGTTCACACGTTTAAGGTGAATCAAGTCAGTGCCTACTATTATTATTTCTGAAATAATAATAGTAGGCACTGATCAAGTTCAAGCTTTATTGACAAATCCGGTTAAAATTTTTGCCGCTAGATAGCAGTAATGGAGTTTTTAGCGCTAGGCACTTAACCGCCGACCCAATCTTCTCTGATTATAAAAATACTTGCTTTCTTTCTTGTTTCGGTTCATAGCCAGTGTTCTTGAGAAAAAAAGAAAAAAAAAAAAAAAGAAAAAAGTTCTTTCTATGTTAATTATTCGTGGCACAACGGTGCAAATAAGTTCGTATAACTATAGTGGCTAAAATGAATAGTGTCGCAATCGCGTAACACTCCCAATGCTAGCAGCTGTCCTCTCGGATGACGGAACTAGATGGCCTTAGTAGAGCTTGTTAGGGTACTGAGCTCTATTTACAATATTGAAGTCAATAGCGAATCTCGGGCGATCGAAAGTTTATTTGCATTTATCTGTAATTAATCTTTCAATATTTTAAGATAGATAATATTTACATATTTTATAGGAAACTTAATTTAAAAAATGAACAGAATTTCTTCCGATTCTCTTAATAAAATTTAATAACATGCGTTTTTTTTTTCTCTTGTGTTTCGATCTTAAAACAAATTGCCTATAAAAGCATATCAAGCATACATAATAAATTCTTACAGCTTTTTGCAATGCTAAAATACATTTTTAAAAATATAAAATGCAACTTATAGAATCAAAGATGCATTTTGCAAGAAAAAAAAAGTGTTTTGGAAAAACACAAATATATTTTGCGAAACAGAATGTGTAGTTTGAAATTAAAAGCTTATTTTACGGA
>JAHWFO010009247.1:776893-877441 GCA_023313115.1 Rhysida immarginata | reverse complement strand
AGTTCTTAACACATTAAGAGTGTAATTTTGAAAAGATTAAGGAGCATTTAAGGAGCATTAAGGATTTAAGATTCTATTACCCTAATGGAATGAAACCACAATCTTCCTCACATATTTAACAATATTTTTATTTTTTTAATGTCATTTCCTACGAAATATATTAGTCCAGTCTTTTTGAAAAATGTAAAATATCTTGTTCAAACTATTTCAACTTTGAGTGAAATTCAGAATATTTTAGATGATGTAGAGAATTATAATTTATGTACAGGAATGGGACCATTCGATAATTTTCAACATAAAGAAATATATTCATCAAAAACACTTTGTTCTAATAGTATGTTATTTTAGTAAAGAATGTATGCAGAAAGTAGACAGTGATACAATTTGTCTTAAATGTAAATATTTAAAAAATTGCTCTTAAATAATCAATCAAGGAAAAATAAAAAATCACTAGCCCTCATCAATGAGGTTCGCTCAAGAGTAAAAAATAAATAATGCAGAACCAAAATGCTAAGACTGTTCAAAGACTGAAAATTAAAATTTAAAAATGTAATATAGAAATAGGTCAATTAAAGAAAAAAAATTCAAATTGAACAATCAGTGTTACAAAAAAGAATAAAATAATTGCCAGAAAAGCAAGAATTTTCTGTGATGCATTGTTTAAGAGCAATTCGAAGACGATCAACAAATGGTATGCTTTTTGATAAGGAGTGGATTCTTTAATGCCTTCTTATGAAAATGAAAAGCCCAAGATTATATGAACATCTTCGAATAAATAAAATACTTGTTCTGTCAAGTAAAAGAATTATTATTATTAAGTAGCGGAAGAATGGAGCTACTTATTGGTTTCACAATGTCCGTCCGTCCCAAACAGTGAAATTCTCCAGTTCAAGATATAATATTGCTGACGACTGAATAAGAAGATTGAAGTTTCATGTATTTAAAAGACATGACGACATTTCATGTATTCATGTATGATTTCCGATGATTTAATCAATTCTGGAGATTTTTTTACAGCTGAGGGTACACTACAGAAAAATTCATGGCTGGCAGAACATGGTGCTTATTTTAAAAAAGTTTGAACTGTGAAGTTTGTAAAACGGAAATGTTAAGCACAAAAGAGATAATGACCGATGAAACTGTTAATTTCACCAAACAATTTGATAAAGGTGGTTTACTTTGTTCCTCATTAAAACTGTTTAATTTTATTAAAAACTTAGAAGATAATATTACACTGAATTTTAGTTTCAATGAAATTCATCGTATGTATTGTGACATATTTAAATTGTTAGAAAATATATTTATTTAATTGGTTGTCAAAATCATCAAAAGATAATAACTTCTAAAAATTTTAAATTTTATGTTTTGACAAGGCTACATAATTATTAAGAAGTCAAAAGTTAATAAGAACAAAATGAAATTTTTAAAATTGCATAGAAGCTAACAGCTTAAAAATTAATTTTTTTTCCCCTAATGCATGTATTTCAATTTGTAAATAAGTATTGAAAAGAATTTTGGCTCAAATTATTTCAAGCAAAACAATTTTAATATCTTGTATTCATTTAATTATTTATTGAAGATTGTGTTTAATAAAATAAAATATTATTTCTGCTGAAATTTAATCGAATTAAAAGCAAAATTTCGTTGGAAAAACATGTTAAAATAAGATATCTATGAACAACTTACACTATGATACCCTAACAGGGAACAGTAACGCCATCTGGCCGTGTCATCCGGCAGTGAGACACGAGAACTACGCCGATTGCGACACTATTCATTTTTAGCCACTATAGTATAACTCTTAAATATATAGAGAAGCGGCGTTTTTCCGCCATTATAAAAAGCCTTGGCGAGCGCATTGAATTCTGGGAGTTGATCGGCTCTGATCATGTGTGTGAAATTACAGTTCCGAACGTGATGATCAGGTTTCACTTAATCATATTCCGTTCACACAACATTTCTTATCATGATCAGCGAATTGATCATGATCAAGATTTATAGTATGAACAGGATAGGCTTAAGCTATTCAAACGAAAAATTTTCAACAAACGGTAACTGTTACTTAAAACGTCACAAATTTATAAGTGATGATGTAGCAGAAAAGGGCAAGATACAAAACGCTGGAATAAAAATAAGAAAAAAAATAGAAATTAAACACAGGGTCTTACCATCCTGTGTTCAATTTTCATTTTTTATTATTATTTATGAATTTATAAGTGGTAATATCTTTCAAGGTTTCTGAATCTTTTAACGAGTCCATTAAGAGAATCTTCTCGTAGGACAAGAGCTCTTTCTTATATACATTATTCTAGGTTATGCAATTTATATCTTACAAAATATCAAGTTTCTTCTTTCAAGTTTTATTAAATTCGTTTTAATAAATACGCAATATCAAAAAATCAATACATACACAAAAAAGAAACCAATTAAACGTTACTTTTCTAAGTGGCTTTCAGGTTAAAATTTTCCTGGTCTAGTTCAATTAAGACCGTCTATAGATGATGAATTTTTAACTCGACCTGAAAATAATTTAATTTTTTCCCTCTCTATAAAAAATTAATATTTTATCCTCACGAGAAGGTCAGAACTTTCATTCATTGATTTTTTGAAGTTTTTCTTTACTTTAAAGTTGTACGAATAGTTCGTTCCACTTTAATGAAAACATTGCTCGTAGCTATTTCTTGTTCCGTTAAGTGTCTTTCTATGTGGAAAAGAAGACCCTCAACCCCCATCCCCAACATTAGCGAAAACATTTTTTTCTATCAATCTCTTCGGGTCATTTCACTACAATGTGTGTAGATTGCATATGCGGGATAAAATTTAGAAATTCGATAAAGCAATTACAAGCCTCAACGTAAAACTTAAATTAGAGGGAGTTAAATGTCTTATTAAAAGATATTCTCGATATAAAATGACTGTCAGTCCTCTTTTCGAAGCTCTTTCTTTTTTCTCCTCCACTTGCAAAATTTTTAATAAAGCATGCGCTGACCCTTAAAGTGACACTATGTAAGCAAGGACAGGCAGATCCTTGAAGGAATGGAGTGTATGTCAAACAGTGAATTTCCAAAACAAGCTATTCTAATACCGTAAATACTGTATTAAGCGCCCGGGCGCTTATTTGCAAAAATTCAGCGGACCCCCAGGCGCTTAATGCAGGCGGGCCGGTATTACAAGTCTGGCGCTTAAAAAATTCTGCACAACTGTGATGGATACTATTATGCAAAATTCTCGCCCTTCTTCTTCATCTTTTCTAAAGTATCCTGCTGTGTTTTCCATTCCCGTGAGGATCAATGCTAAATTGTTTGGCTGTAGCCTCTGTAGTATGGTTTTCAGTCTACTTTACGGTTACGAGATTAAAATTGATGCTATAACTGTGAAGTTTTCATTTTTCATCAGCTATCTGAATCCAAAATTAAAAACAAGAAATTAGAAGACAGTCATGCTGGTTATCTAATTTCCGGTTTAGCAGTGGCATTTGGGAGAGCAAACATTCCCGTGAGAAAGCAACAAGAGAAGAAAAATCCACGAAATGAACTAAAATAAGCGCCCGGGCGATTATTGAAGGTCCGGCGCTTATTGGCAAAAATTCAGCGGACCCCCAGGCGCTTAATGCAGGCGAGCCGGTATTTCAGGTCCGGCGCTAAATACAGTATTTACGGTATGTAATTTTCTCAAAATATATTAAAAACTTAAAAACATCTTAGGAAAGAAAAAGAAATCTATGGAAGAAAACGATATGAACCACTTTAAGCAGATTATACGACAATGCTGAGAATTCTAGCGCTCATAAATGAATTTAAAGTAAGATGGACACTATTATACAAAATGAACGAAGTTGTCCTAACGAATACAGTATTGTTTCATGGTGCTATTTAAACGTCGACGTCCCGATTGACATGGCCACCCAGGACTTCCTCCATGACCTTTAATCCAATGAATTCTTTCCTGTAGGCGAATGAGTCAAAAACCATGTTCTTTTGACACCCTCAAGGGATACATTCCGCGAAAGTGACGACAACAAAGAGGCTTTGTCGTCTAAAATGTGACAGTTAACATGGTACACGACAAAAATGTGTAAACGGCCTCAAGCTCGATTACCAGTGCAATTAAGGTGACTCGACTGCTATTGTTAAGTAAACTTAAAATATATTTCAATGTGCTATTCTATTCTTACCCAGTAATACTCACCAACTCAATATTAGCTCAGTTCGGTGTTAATTTACGTGCCGCTCTCCAAGATAGCAGGATTTTATCAAATGGAAGCTACTGTTCATAAAATAACAAAATGTAAAGTAGCCGATATAAAATATACACAAACTGTGATGGTAAGATGCCTTGCCATAGCATCTCCAAAACAATGCATCAGTAATGACTAAATAAAAGTTGGCCTTTAAATGGCGAAACAACTAACTGTCGGTAATGCAAGGGCAACTGGAGAGGTGCTGCAGTACAAATATCTCACAATTTCAAGTTCTGACGATGAACGGCTGTTCCGACACACAAACTCCAAAATTTGAGATTACTTTGACGTTTCAGATAAACTTGTGGTGGCGATGCTTGCACAGTCGTCTCACTGGAAAAACGCATCCGTGAAGCATAACTTCAACCACGTAATACTTTGCTAAAGTCAAAGGACACTCTCATAACTGTATTTCAGAAATTGCATGTAATATGAAAGATGTGACCATGCTAGCAGGTGATCTATCTTTTGGGACAGTTTCGAAGTGAATGAGTAGAATTTCAGTTATCTGTTCTGGTTTACAAGTTATTAACAAAAACGTTACTTAGAGATGGCACTAATGAGGCAGGAGAGGATTGAGCTGATCCTGATGTTCGGGGAACGCCCTTACCGTACCAATGCTGCCGATTTCAACGCCCGGCACTCTGAAAGAGAACCAATCGCGCACAAACGTGATATCACATTTCCGAAACACTGGGACTGTTGATCAACTTCGTACAGGCTGACTACAAACATCAATCAACGAGATAACCTCAACAATGGCATTGTGAGCTTTTACAAAGAGCCCATAACGCAATACAAGACGGCTTGCATATCAACAAGTGGCATTCATTTCAAGACAAGTGGTATTTCAATACAAGACGGTTTGCATATCAATAGTTGTTGTGGATTCTGCGTATCAACAAGTGGCATCCATTCAAAGTTCAGATGCAGCAAAAACTATACGACGATGATCCGGATTCACCTGACGAGTTCTGTACCTGGGCTCTGGACAACTATCGACTAGATCCTTCATTTTCGCAAAACATGTGTTCAGTGATGAAGCAGATTTTTATGTCAATGATGAGGTGAACCGTCAGAACATGACATATTGGAGCGATACGAATCCTTATTGAACAGATCTATCCAAAAATTGTTTGTGTGGAATGGGATTGGGGCAACCGTTTAATTAGACCTATTTTCATAGACGGTACCCTAAATGCTGAGGAGTACCTGTGAATATTACAGAACACTGTGTTCCGTCACTGATGACTAAGATGGAAGTTTCCCCAGTTTTTTCCCAGTAGGATTGTGCATCACCACACAACGGACATAATGTCCATTAATTACTTGGTCATGATAGCGGAGTCCTGGGTTGTGACAACCATGTTCCCCAGAACTCACACAAGTAGATTCTTATCTGTGTGGCCACTTGAAATAACTTGAGTATGCTGTGAAAATCCAAAACACAAAACGTCACCTTTAGCAACGCATCATACAGGCCTGTGAGAGCATTACTCCCAATCTTCTTGTGCGCGTGCATAATTAATGGATAAAGCGACTTGACCACATCCTTTAGCTGCTATACATCATAATGAACGATAAAGTGTGAATTAATTTGTAAACCACAATTTGAAATCTGATCGCAGGAATGAACTCCAGAGAGAAAAAAAAACAACTTGTGTGTTATTTGCTATGCCGCATGACCCCCTTCTCATTTAAAAAATGGATTTCATTGTAAGATAGTAGCCAAATTCCAAAACTGCCCCAAAAGATACAGCACTTATCCCATTCCAAAGTTGCTAGCTTGGTCTTTTGCACACCATTTCCGAAATAAGCTATGTCCAGTGACTTTTGACTCACCCTGTATATTCTGGAAGCAACTTGATAAGCTATTATAGGATCTTGAAGAATTCATGCCTCAGCATGTGATAGCTGTTTTGAAGTTACATGTAAGTGGTCATAAATACGTACACAAGCCCATAACACTGTACAGATTCTGCCCTAAGATCTCGGCATCGGAAGCTACGATCCTAACCTGCAAATGACAATGAACTGTTCAATTAGAACCAATGGCATAAAACGAAGTTGTTAAGACAGTTCTCTTATAATACAGTTTGACTATAAAAAAATATATTAAAAAAATAAGTTCGCACCTCGAAGAAGGAATTTCTTCAACTAATGTAAGATGCAGAAATGACCGCGTTGTAAGGAAGAGATTCCATCCCCTATTATGGAGATGGTTTTTAACGAAATAAATACGTACGGAGGGTTGATTCAGATAAAATGAGACTACTTTAAATGCCGCGTATGACCTTGACGGAATGTGATTTACATGACTCGTCCACTATTCATGGGGATTAGCTTTGTATACACTTGTTGCTGTTATTTGGGACATTTCGTGCTGAAACATGGCTTCCAAAGTCACAGCTTTTTGGGAAGGATATATGTTTGGCCTTTCCGACGCTAACTTCAGTCTTTCGTGCATTGTGGAATTATGCAAACGAAATAGCATTGTTGTATCCAAAGCTACTGTGGGTCGAATAATCAAAAAGAACAAATTGCGACCATCTAATGAACGTGGACGAGCAGAGAAGCAGACCAGAAATAAGCCCCAGCCAGCACGCCCAGCTCAGGTGGTGCGAGAAATTCGGTCTGAAGTGCTGAAAGAAAATCCCCCCACACAGAGAAGTCTACCCAAAGGAAAGGTATTTCACAGGCAACAGTCTCCAGAATAATTCATGACAATCTTGGGCTGGAGTGACGTCATAAAGTGCGCGGTCACACAAGTGAGTGACTGAACATAACTGAACACTGCCAAGTCATCTGTGGCTTACTACAGGAAGATGGAACAGGAGACGGGCATACGAGTTATTCCCCTCTCTTATGTGTCTGTAAAATCTCCTGACGCATCACCGATGGATTTCTGTGGTTTTGGTCTCCTGAAACGACGGCTCGGAAGTCGCCGACCAAGAACCGTTGATGGGCTATGGAAAGTGTGTCAGCGGGTGTGGAACGAACTTCCCATGGAGTCCCTCAAACTCAGCCTACTTCAGTGGAAATTACGCTGCCGGGCGACAGTCCAACAACGTGGCTCTCACATCGAACACAACCGATGGTGGCGCCATGGTATTACACCATCTTTGTCGTCTATTTTATCTGAATCAACCCTCTGTATAAACAAGCATATTAGAAAAATCAGCAAGAAACATAAAATTTTATGAATATAACGTTTTCATATTCAAACGCACCAAGAATTTTCTTCCGCGTCTCAAGTTCTGCTTCAGAATGACAAATATGTGCTGACGGGAGAGTAAAATGCTAGAATTACGCCTCAGATTTCATTGCAAACACAATACTGCTTTATTACGAGCATTTTATAATGTTTAAAAGTTGTGCCTCTCTTGATGAGGCACGCTCCTCAGTTGACAATATACACAAAGGTAAAGCTACGCAGAAAGCCCAAACTCTCTTTACCTACTTTATAAATTCCCATTACCTTCACGGGTGTAATTTGTTAATTAAACAGTAAACTTGAACCGTCGAAGTGTTAAACAGACCATTACGTCCATTTCAATTTTCATTAAAATGCTCTTGCAGGCGTTGGAAATGTTATATCTGGTTGGCGCCATGCAGACAGTCAGTGAAAGCGTTCCGGAAACAATCACTTGTCACGAAACGATCTCCAACGAATAATTCCAGAAAACAAACTTCAAAGGCATTTTACGTAAAATAATTTTACGTTGAGAGGTGGGAGGACTTTTGTACGCGAAACGCTAACACTTTGCAAAATCATTATCCTTTTGTTCTTCTTACAATAAAATCAGAAAATTAAATAAAGAAACGGAAGTGCAGAGAACTCATTAGCGCAGCCTGAACTTATTAATTACGCGTTTCAAAAGCGGTTAAAGTATAAGAAGAAAAAATACAACTTTTTCTTATCAAAATAGAAAGCAAAGATTCTAGAAACCAACGGTTCCCTTTAAATGACCGGGCTCAAAAATTGCTTAATGTCAGAGTTCACGGGCAAATAAAACGAGAAATTCTAGTCTACAGACGGCATTTCCAGGTCAGAATATGGTCGAGTGCCACGAATACAATATAAAAGGGGGAGGAAACACGAAATTCAAAAATCTCACAAAAGAGAAAAACGTCATCGTAACTTTCCCAAATGGAGATACTTCAACAACCAGCAAGAACACTTATATCAATCGCTACAACATTTTACGCTATCTCGACTAATAATTCTTTTACCTGAGGGAGGGAAAGAGTCGCTTCCAAGTCTTAATTTACGAAGCCTGTCTGAAACATTATCTCGAGAGCTTTTCACAATAAAAATTTAATTTAATTTTTATTGCACTCACATCTCGCCATTCTTCTCCACAGACAACACAAAAGGCTTCGAAGCCGAGCATTGTTCGCAATGCATTTCACCCATTTAACTTGCGTTTTTTATTGCCAAGAAAAATTTTGTCCGAAAATCCTTTCCTTCTTCGAGCCTTGCCTTTTTAACTGGCACCCATTCTCCATTTTTATTTATTTCTACACATTAAAGAACCAATTATTCTTTTTTCTCTCTCTTCGTTATCTATCTGTCGTAAATCTCTCGATTTTTTTTAATATAAATATTTGAAAACCACAAAAAAAAAGAAACCCACTCATTTTAGACGTTTCATTATATTTATAGGTAACATAAAACACAATTAAATTCTCTGCTATGCAAATTTGATAAACGTGAGCTTTTCTAGCTAATGACTATTTTCTCTTTAAATTAGCTCCAATTGCTCTGAACCACTGTTATCATTTCAAAGAGTTTTTTCAAAGTGATTCATGAGAATCAAACAGTCATAAAAGGAAATTATTTTCAAATGACATCTTATTCGTGGTATCCAATCGCAAATCATACAGGGCAACCTCATTTAAACCATGTCTGGGCTGAGTACTCCTTTTTCTGTTTAATGTTTCACGCTACTGAATCCTTTTGCGTTTAATGGATTTCACGCTAGTTAACAATTAAAATTCAATTCAAATATTACATCAATATGAGCGATATTCATACAGAATAAACATACAGTAATTTCCTCTTTACATATCGTAGTTTCTAGCAAGAATTCTAAGTGGAATTTTCCATCTCAATAAGTCTTAGGATATTATTAACCTAAGGAAAGGAAAAATCTGGTCTTTCTATAATATTTAAGCAGCATCAATATTTACTTTTTAAAACGTGAAAAGCCATTCGCATAGCCTGATCTATCATCGTAAATTATATAAAAGGCGCAGCCGAGGACAATCTTTTAAGCTTCGCAAATGAATAAGATATTCATTATTAGCTGGAGTCAGTACGAGGTTAGCTCGTATTGCAACCTCCCATTTCGAGGAAGACTTTCCTTCCAGTTGCACAAAAGTGTCCAATATTTATTTACAGCCTTAGGCCTTCGAGGTTCCAAGCATCAAATCTACCAGACCAATCCAAATCAGGCAAAACGGGCATACACAAGAATTCAGCTTTGACGAATATCTACGTGTTTTGCAACATTATACAAGAAGGTGATTTGTAACCAATGGAGGACAACTGTGTAGTATGTAAGTTAGTGGCAAAAGAGAAGCAACTACAGAACTTGCAGCAAGCGGAAATAAAAGCAACTGTGTTGAAGAAAAGAACAGAAAAAGCGAAAACGTATGAAAACGAAGCGAGAGCAGTGACGTATCATGCGATCATTGATTATTTATTATTTTATTCCAAGGTTCTGGTGTTTCGTCCTTTTTTTCAACATCCATCATATGATTATTATTAAGTTATAATAAAATGTACCACGAAAGACAGCAAAAAACTGCGCTAACGAGAGTCGTTTCATTAAGTCATGGAACTATTTTATTTCTTCTAAACAAATAACCAATACCCCCAAAATAATTAAAAATAGCACCACCAGATTAGAGCTGGGTTAAGGTGCCAACGTCAGGGAACAAAAACATCCTTAATCGGAAATATACGTAATCCACAGAACAGTGAGGCTGATGTACTTCATTCCTGTTGGCAGGCTTTCCAGAGACTCAATGATTTTTGGACTGCGTCGAGCAAGGGCGCGTTTCAATAATCCAAATCCACAGAAATCCATTGATACATCTGGTGACTTGACAAGGATATCATGAAAGGGTATAACATGAATTCCAGTTTCATCTTCGAAATCCAACATAAACTGAACGGTCGAGTTAGACGTATGGCTGGAGACTTTGTCCTGATGCAGCCAACCTTTGCTTTTGTCCTTTCCATACAAGGAGTGGATTTCCTCCTGGAAAACTGGACTGAACACACTGCTGATAGTAAAGGGAGTAAACCTTAGCCTATCAATATACTCTTCTGATTGTGAGCTTGCCCTTGTACGAATATCCCGTAATCGCCATAAACCCTTGTGAAATGTACTTGGGCCACTTTTGATATGATTCTCTCCACGTGGACGGCAGAAAATCGCGCGGCGTTAGTTGCAATCGTTCTGTGCGAGGTAATCCTCAGAGTCTCCGACGTGTCGTGGCAGCAGCTTACGAACAAGACTTTTGTGACGCTTTTCCAGTTGCAAATCTTTATTTACTAATTTATTTACGATAGCCTGTGAAGATCTTGCAATCCGCAAGTTGTTAAATTCAACAGTTCTTCAGCGCTGCAGCATCAAAAATGACGTCGTGATGCACTGTATTGCAGGCAGCAGTGCGTTTAAAACCACGTTGTTGTTGACTCTGGTGCAAACAAACCGTCAGAGCAAGCTGTATCACCTCGTTCGCATAGAAAAACGATCTTACATCATGTCGCTGGCTTTTTTTTAATCAACAGTTTGCCCATTATTAAACATCTCGATAAGAAATCTTTTCAAAATCATTAATACACCTTTTACAATCTTCTTAGCCATGTCTGTATCTAATTATATTTCCTTACATAAAATCGTTTTCACTCATGAACGTCGCCATTTGCAAGAAAGCTCATGGCATGAAGTTTCATGCAACAGAACAAGCAACCAAAAGGGTTGCTGCAAACTGTAATCTGGAACCAGTGCTCAACTGCACACGTCTGGGCCTTCAACCAACACCACCTGAAGATAAGGCCTGGGCGCTGAAACGTCATTACATTGTTACATCACCTCAGTAGGGAATTGTTAAGGTATTTCTACCAATGATAAGCCCTGAATTTTCCCTACTGAGGTGATGCAACAATGTAATGACGTTTCACAGCGCACAGGCCTTATATTTAGGTGGTGTTGCTTTAACAAAGCTCAACAATGCTTTTAACCACTCCATTGCTGCTCGTCCTGGGAATTGTGGGAACTCGAGGATTTTGTTGTTTCTGCCCAGTTGGAATTAACCTATCCGGGATCTTTCTTTTCCATGCGGAACTGTCAATAAGCCCTTCTTAGAAACGGAGAAATTTCGTGTCTTATATGCGCTAATTATAGCAGAATAGCTATAACTAGCGTTAGAAAGGGCATTAATGTACCCTTCCCTGTAAGGTCAGACATGGCCAAAATTGACTATCTTGCCAACTAATTCTGTTGCTTGCCCCCCTCCCCCCTTCACTAGCAGAATTGAGCCAGTTCCACTCAACCCCCTTCCCCAAAATAAAATCCTGGGTGCGGCATTTTCGGAGACATCTTTTCATGACATTTACGGTTTTTGAATGAAACACAACAATGAGGATATAATAGCATCATTTCACGTGCTCAAATCCTTTTAAACATTTATAGCAGTCTTCTGAAAGCTTATCCATCGAGACTGTTAACAAAATCTTGAGATGACCGAAAAAAGGACAAGAGTTACCGGAACAGCGATCTTTCGGGCCAAGACTGACGTGAGATACAACGCACAGGTAGGTAGAAAAATTGAGCAAATTATATTTTACATTAAAAAAGGAAAAGAAAAATTATGGGGAGCTTGACGGCCTTATCAAAGAGATGGTCGACCACAAGTAGTTTTCTGTCAGATTCCCGCACATCAGTCTCAGAGAATTGAGCGGTATAGCAGAGCTTCTGTAATTTTTTTTTAACTTAGAGGCTCAAAATGTATAGTATATCCAGTATATAGCAATAAAATGTTAATGAATATACGAGAGGCATTCAAATTTGACCTGAACTTTATTTTTTGTAAATTTCATTGTTGTAAAAATCTAAACTTTCATTGTTGGGATGGCAACTACCGCCTGTTATGCAAATACAGCACCACCACTCATCCGGTTGCCTTGACAACCGATTGTTTGTTTAAACAATAAGGCGGACAGCCACGTGTCGACTAAAGTGGAACAACGAATAATCATCGAGTTTCTCCACAACGAAGGTGTGAAAGCATCTGAAATTCATCAGAGACTTCAAAGACAGTTCACAAAGTCATATTTGTCTCGATCATCCGTCTTGACTTTGTGCCAAAAGTTTGAAGGAGTGCGAGAATCCACCGGCAATGAACCTCATAAGGCAAGGCCAGCAACTGCTGTCAATGATGGGATCATCGCACGAACAAATTAGTTGATAAGGGACAACAGGCGGATTCATGTCCGAGAATTGGCTTCAATACCGAACATAAGTACTGGCAGTCTGGAAACCATCATCCAGGATAATCTGTGGAGATTATCATCAACCAATGTGTCCCTAAGCAAATCTCCGAGTATCACAAAACCACCCAAGTGGAAATCTATTCCTTGCTGCTGCAGCGATATGACAGGGAAGGTGACAGCTTCCTAAGGCGTGTTGTGACCACCGACGAGACATGGATTCATCACCATACTCCTGAAAGCAAGCGTGCGAGCATGGAATGGCAACACACTGGCTCACCACGACCCAAGAAATTCAAGATGACATCGTCGGCAAGAAAGTGATAATGTCCCAATGGCGACTGTATACTGGGACATTAAGGGTATCATTCATGTCGATTTTCTGGAAGAACGTCGAACCATAAATGCACCCTACTACTGTGACATTTTGAGGACGTCCCTGAAGCCGTCACTAAGGAAAAAGCGACCAGTGGTGTTTGTTTTCTGCAAGACAATGCCAGACCACACACGCAGCCAAACTGACTATGGACACTAGAGGACTGCACCGGCGTGTTTCGCTCGCTCGCTCACATTCGCTCGAGCGTACTACGCTCGTTGTGAGCTGCCGCCCGGAGTTGGGGTTTGCTGCTAAACGCAACAGTCCACTACTTGCAAGGGGGATTATAAATCTCAAAAATACACTCAAAAAGATATTAAAAAAAATTATAGAAATTTAATATTACTTTCGGGGTTTAAAAATAGGTAAACAAAATTTTTATCCCTTTCCTAAGGGATAAAGTTTAAACCATAAAACCTACGTATATTCACAGTTGAATAACGAGAATCACGAAAACAGGACTTCACTTTTTTTACGGAAAAATTTTTCCAACTACAAATTTATAAGTTTATTTACAATAAATACTTGTTTGTAAAAGTAATAACGAATACACGAATCTAGAAGCTTGCTATCAGCTTCGTTTGAACGTTTAAAACAGTTCGTCCCACTGCCCACTTCCCCCCTTCATGGGATAAACAGAACCGAGCGAACGACGCTCGGAATATCCTATCCCATACCGTTGGTAAATCTGCCGAGTTTTTTTCGCTCGTTCTAACACGACCATTTGCCACCTAGCGGATTTTAAAGTAATTTTTTCCGCCGAGCGAAAAATGTGTGAATGCAATCCTCTAATGGACACACTGATGGAACTCAAATGGGTCATCTTACCACATCCTCCGTACAGTTAGGATCTCCCCCCTTGCAACTATCACCTTTTTGGACCATTGAAAAAGTTCTTGGAAGGGCAGAGGTTCGGCTCCAATGAGGAAGTGGAAAAAGGCTATCCTGAAGTGGTTTTGACATTAGCCTGAAGATTTCTACAGAAATGGTATTCAGATGCTCCCAGAACGCTGGAAAAAATGTGAAGAGAAGCAAGGAGAGTTCTTTCAGAAATAACTGGTGTGTGTGTGTTTTTTTGTAGTTTCCTGATTTTATAAAAAAATAAAGTCCAGGTCAAATTTAAACGCCCCTCGTATTTCACAAGATTAATGATGTGAGGACGCAACAATATTGGTCAAGTGATCAGCCGATCTCGTTATCGTGTAATAGTTTCAACGCTGCCAAGCTAAACTATAGATAATGACGAAATGCCAAAATCTGATTACTTTTTTAGTATTTAAGATACAAATATTTGATCTTGTTATTCTCAAATGATACTTATTTTGAAGGGCTTCAATATTTCTAATATCGGAACAATTCTGGGAGTTTCCGAAATTTGTAAAGTGGAAATGACGATCTGCAATCCTTTACAGGAAAAAAAACTACTTCAATACTCGGGTAAAACATCCAGTCGGCTAGCTTTATGTAGATCCAAGCTGCGATCGCCGAAACCGGCAGAAGGCTTCCCACTTGTTTAGCTCTGGTTGAGAACCCCATAAAACAGTAATAAAAATGGTTTTTCGAGAAAGGAAAACATGTTTTGTGTTTTTATTAATCCACCCAACCGCAGTCGGGTGTAGAAGCCAAAAGGAAAACTCGTTTGGAGAGGGAAGAAGAACTTCACCCGTCGTCAATTGACTCCCGCCATCGGTTCAGTAGGAAATGAGCAAAAGCAGTTTTAATAATAAATGCCTCCCATAAAAAACCAGCCACGAAATGTGTCGTTAAAAAGGAATTGTCAACTTCATAATCGTCGTCTTAATTCACTTCATCAATTTTTTTAAAGAAGAGAGCACTCACGAATAATTAACAAAAGCCCCAAACTTAATAGCCGACAAAAAATAATAAATTCTTTAGAAGACAAAAGTGGAGCGTCACTGTTTATTCCCAAAGACAAATTTGAATTTACGCAAACAGAAATGGCCGTCTCCTTTGTCTTCCTTCGCTCTGTTAGTTGGCGGTTTAAACCACGAAAATTAAAAATTCATCACGAGCAAATATATTAAAGAAACAGAAGAATACGACGAATCATGCTTTTGAATGGCAGCTACATTGAGAACAAATTCAACGGGCAACTTCCAACCCAGCCTTACCCTACAATTATTTACTTTAATTCATAAAGCGCTCGTAGGGACTTCCAGCCCCTCGTCTCGTCTCAAAAATTTTCCCCTCCCTAAAAAAAAAACCCCGCTATAACACGTGTTCCTGACTTTCCATTCCATCCTCCATTATTAACGTCTGCTTATTAACAATATAGTTTAATCAGGAGATGATTGGAGTGCAGCATATGGTCGCATGTTGCGCATCTTCACTCTCGATTAATTAATTAGCGAGATGGGATTCTTCATTAGGAATTCAGCGTTTTCCTCTTGTTACTTGCCATTCCTTCTACCCACCACAACCCACTCCCCAGATTTTTATTACACTAAACAAAAGCGAGAGATAAATTCATTTAAAATGTTTTCTTTCCTAACACACGGACAACAACATGCAAGGACGAATGACAACAACAAGGGTCTAAGGGTCTCTGAGAATGCGGAAACAATCTCCTTCATTTTCTTGCCAACACTCAAGTGGATACAACAAATGAAGAATTAATAAGCTGTTCGAAATAAAAATAGACGGAAAACAGGAGGGTTTTATTTTAATATATTTACTTCTTTAACTACAAGAGAACTTCAGTCTTTCACAATCACTCGCTATTTCACAGAACACAACCGACACGCTTACAGAATCAATTTGTATCATTGTAATTAATTTATCTACGAATTATAGTTAAAATTAAATCTTTGAGACTAACGGGAAATTACTGTCTACATAAAATTCCACCCACCCCCTTTCTGCTCACAATAAACAAAAGTAATAACATTCATTTTTGACGAATCGATTGTTACGAGACATGCCATATTTTGGTATTCTTAACAATCCCTTGAAATGGTCCACCAGAAAGCCTGAAACGGCTGAACTAAGCCCTTGATGATCATATTGCCGAAAAGAGAATTCGTTTTCAAGTTGGAGTGAAAACAGGGCACAGCCAGACGGATAAACATACAGATCAAGCGTGCATTCTTGTAAGCAGCTTTTAGCTAAAGCTCCTAATAAATTGATAAACTCGAGGTAACAACTTCATTAAATTGTTTAATCTGATATTGAAAAGGGAAGGAAAAATGCTGATAATTGTGGTCCCTGGTTCGAGTTCAGATCGCGGAATTTTTTCTTCCCTTTTCAACACCAGGTTTACCAAAATTAACAATGGTTAACAATTAAAATTGGAAATTTAAATAGACACGCCCAGTCATAATTCGTTGGACAGAGTATAGATAGAAAAGGTCCAATACTCGAGGTGTAATATGTCTTATACAGGGTGATCCAAAAGTCAGAAAAAACTTTAAAACTCAATAATTCGCAAACGAATGCAGATAAAAAGATTCTGTTTGCGCAGATACGATTGAAATGAATTCCGAAGAAAAATTAATGCTAGATAATTTTTTTGTCAAGTTACAGATATCACTGTAACGAAATTACAAGCACAGAAAATAAATACTGCCATTAATCGAGAAGGCCCTATTACGAGGGGTGATCAAAAAGTAAGGTTACAAAGTCTGCAGTGAAACGTGTACATTTATTTTACTTCATACAATCAATACAGCCAACTGATAAAACATATATTAGGTTATTTTTCGACCTAGTTTGCATATCGGTTTAGGCACTTGTCGGTTCGTGGGATGAGTTTGAATATTTCCTCCTAGTAAAAATCCTTTCCTTGCGTGTTCAGGCACGTTGTCGCGATATGTTTCACCAATGAAGCGAATCGTCGGTCTCCAAATGAAGAAAGAGGTGAAAGTCGCTTGGAGCGAGGTCCGGGCTGTAGGGAGGGTGTTCGATGATGTCCCAGCGAAACTGCTTCAACAGGGTGGTCTTCTGGGTTGTATAAGGTCGCGCTGTCGTGAAGGAGGATGACGCCCTCGCCGAGAAGGGTCAAGGTCTCGCAGTATCGTGGCTGTATTGGTTGCACTCTGGTTTGCGTTAGGTAGCACTGTTAGAATTGCAAGCGCGACAAGCACTGCATACGGCTGCGGCCTTTATGCAAGATGAAAAACCACCGCATATTGCTGCGCCTGTGCAACGACTGCTTCGCTCAATATTTGGGGAGAATCGTGTCCTCAGTCGATACTTTCCGCATGCATAGCCACTCAGATCGCCCGTCTGACGCCTTGTGACTTTTAGCTATGGTGAGACCTGAAGTCAACCCACATTATTGGCAACATATGTCTGCCGTACAGAGAAATGCAGTAAACAGTGTGGTGTCTTGTCTGACGGCTGTGTTGCTGAATGACGGACGGCACATTGAACATTTGTAAGCCGAAAGTTAATTCTGCATCTTACCGTCTGATGTCTGTAACCTGACAACGCCATCTGGTGTTCAAAACCGAACAATTCTAACAATTTTTTTCCTGGAAAAAAATCCGATTTCATTTCAATAGTGCCTGTGCATACAACATCTTTTTATCTGCTTTCGTGTGCGAATTATTGAATTTTAAGTTTTTCCTGACTTTTGGATCACCCTGTGTATGAGTCATTCTACGTGAAAAGGAAACACCTAAAAGACACTACATTTTTATAAAAGGTTCAAACTTTATATATATATTCCCTACATCAAAGTAAGTAACTCCCACGGTGTTAATTTTCATTTAACATAATTTCTTACAAAAATATTAGCAGTCAAATTTAGAGAAATTAGCCGGTTAAGGTGTTTCTCTGAAACTGTACGTCGAACAAGTTTCATTCATAGCTCATTTGAAAGCGTAAAATGTGGGCTTTTAAAACTACATATTTTCAGATATAATTGAAATTAAAGAAAAATTTATTTAAAAGATTTTAACATTAATTTTGAAAATTTTAAGTTAAAACGACATATTAAAATTCTGTTAAAAACACTACCTGATTTCTTGATATTTGTTCTAATGGCCACCCAAATTCCAAAGAGGAATTCCTTTTAAAAGTATAGAAAACAAATGAAATTATGTAATTTAATTAAAATGTTAACTGCTCATGGCGCCACACATTAAATCAGCGCACCGGATCTGATAAATAATTTAATACAGATTGAACTATTTGGAATTCCATCCTATAATTTCGTAGCGTTATTCAATGGATATGAGGGAATTAAACTATTTAATAACTTTTGAGCATCTTTTTTAAGTTAACATAGGATTTTATAAAATTAAAGTGCACCCCCCCCCCTCATATTTTATTTTAAAGTCCATAAAGTAAATTCAAGTGAGTCATTTTAGTTTCAATTTGACATGTACGACAATTCCCTATGACGAATATAACCACACATATGCTTCTTTTTATGTGATGAGATCCGCGCGAAATTTTGATAAATTCGATAATTATAACTAAAATATATTTTTATCTGACAAACGAAACTATGCATGCCTTATACGTATTTATCCACTAGAATACACTATAAAGTTTGAGAAAAATCTGAGACTCTAAGGTCAATTATCACCCGATTTTGTTCGATTTGATGTGGAATGACTCGTATACATACAGTAAAACCTGTGCTAACGACCACCTATATATAACCGTAGTCTAAGGAAGTATGAGAAGTGTGATACTATGATATAACGACCGCTTTTGACTGATCCGCATAAGTTTACATGGGAAAACGACCACCTGGGTGAAGCGACTAGCGACCTATGTATATAAATCTATACTAAAAGATACCTGTCCTACACTAACTGCAAATTACACACTACACTATTCTCTAAGTAGCCCATTAGGGTCAAGACATTAGTTTTTTCCAGTGTTGTCAAATTAACCGAAATTGCAAGATTTGGTCGCGTGATCTTGCGGGCCACTGATCTGGGGAAACCACTGGGAATAGTCTAAAAAAATCCATATTTAATGCAATGATTATCAAATTTTAGCAAAGATAGCAAGTGTAGTGAGATGTGCACGTTTACTTAAATGCCTGAAAATTCTAACATGGCTCCAAAATTAAATCCAACAATTTCTCTTGGACTGCAATGTTTTGTTTTAAAGAATGATTTACAAGAAATACCTGTTTCATAACGATTATCTAAATTTAAGAAATATTATACGATTCTTGTAGGCTGTGAGCAGAAGCATCAAGATTTTGCTTTACCCATGCTAGATTATCCATCTAGAAGCTTAAAAGTTTCATCATAATTTATTTAAGAAGGAAACCGGAGGGGAAGAAATCGATAAACCCTGAAAATAATTTTTAATAACAAATTAAAAAAAAAGTTACCTCCATAGCTTCCGATTAATGAAGGCTCACTCACAAATTTTTGGTTTAATAAGAAGATTAAATAATATTTTTTTTAAAAATCGTTCTACGAGCCAAAAAAAAAAATAAAAAAAATGGAAAAACGGTAAGAAAGAAATATCTTAATCAGACGAGAGATTATTCTAAGACTAAGTGGAGTTACTTGGTCTTTACTTAATCAGCTCTACGAGATGTAATCAATCAAATGACGTCGAAGAAAGTCTAAAAAGCTATTCGTTCAAGTTAATTCCATGAAGATGAACTTCAGCAAGGATATAGAGTGGAATGAATGTTAATTGAAGTACATCTTATAATTTTCTTACTTAAATGGCTTGTACCAGCCTTTCTTTGCTTAAAAATTAAGTCTACCTTAGGCGATGTGCTTAAAGCTCGATTTGCAGTTAACTGCGCTGCCACTGAATATCTGAATACATGTCCAGAAGCTAAGAAACAGATCTTAATCATGCAAAACATCTTAGGCTTTGAAGAGAAAAAGCAATATATCCATAATCAAAAGAATGAATACACTGCAATAATTCTAAGGATTCTTAAGCCAATAATTAGTGACATTATTATGCCTAAGAAAGAAGAGGGTATTCACTTTGCCATAGTATTATCTGGTAAAGCAACAGGATAGGAATTTGCTAGCAACTATGCTCGCAAATCGCACTGATCTGTCCTTTAAAGTCATACGAATATTTTCAGAGTATTGGGACAATATCAATGACTCCTTTGGACACGAGTCGAACTTTTGATAAAAATTGATTGGGAAAAGTTCATTAAACATTGTAGAATATTGACAACGAAATTTGGTAAACAGAATATTAGACCGACAAATTTTACCCATTACCCCTTATCGACAAAAGGGCTGAAAAAATATGCGCTTCCAAAACTATGGCAGAACGAAAACCAGAAGGACAAAATCATATCTAGAGCTTACTCCTCGGATCTTAATGTGGTTTGAACCTGTAGACCGCTCTAAATCTGAAACTTACTGATCATCTTTAAATAGATGTTTCAGTTCACCCCAAAGAGCATCATACAGAACAAGGGTGAACTGAAACATGACGTGATATTTATAAAAATCTACTGAAGAGCTTGTCACGAGGATTGAACGCCATCATAAAAAGGTTAAGATTTCAGCATAAGGCAATAATACACCGACTTTGGTATAACCAAATCTTCCTTATCTCAACAATATTAGTCTATTATTGCTAAAAACTCAGTAGAGAAGAATCAAACAATTAGTGAATTGGTCCCAAATGAGAGACCACCCCCCCTAAATTAAGACGTCCGGAAATTTATGGTAGAAACCTTATATTCTTTCATTTCCAGCTTCTTAAACATACGAGGTGTGGCAATTAAATAACGAGGCTGGTGTCAGAAATGGGATTTATTGCAAACAAACTTACAACTAATTTTTATCCCCTTCAACATACTCCCCTGCCCAATCTATACACCGCTGCACACGTGCCTTCCATTGTTCAAAGCAATACTCTTGGTCATCCATTGTCACACTCTTCAACAATTCTGCCTTTTTGCTTTTACCTCTTCAACAGACTGAAAATGTGTTCTCTTCAATGCCCTTTTCACTTTTGGGAACAGATAAAAGTCAAAGGGAGCCATATCTGGTGAATACGGAGGACGTTCGAGCACAGGAATGAGCTTGTTCGCTAAAAACTGTTCACAGGTGCGTTGTCCTGATGCAGAATCCATGCGTCGTTCTTCCTCAAATCCGGTCTTTTCTTCCTTACTCTTTCCCTCAGCTTGATTAGAACTTCTTTGTAGTATTTCTGATTATCGCGGCACTACTACAGAACGTCCTCTACAACCGACGCTCAAAAGGAAACTAACCTAACCAACCCACCCCCATGCGGCTGCGCGATAGAAGGTGCGCAGTCTCGTTATATAATTCTCACATCTCATATGCTGGTTTCAAATAGAGCCCAAGTTTTCAATGAGAATGAAATACATTGACGCATTGCCTATATATTCAGACAATCTACCTACAAAGATAAAGAATGAAGTAAATAATACGTTATCGATTCCTTGATTATTTTGGCTAAGCCAGACTCCGATAAATCAGGAAAAAAAAACAAGTTTACAAATTAAACTCGCATACATCATCTTATTGTATGAAAAAAATCAAGTCAACAAACGGTAAAAATAAATCAAGAAATTTCCTCGACTCACGTCTGTTTTCCTAGAATTTATAGGTTTATTTATTTCAAACTTGCGTGTGGTAGAAAAACAAGCCGCGAAAACAAACCCTGAATCATAATATAACTAGCTTTTCTAAAAAAAAAACACGTTTTTAAAAATTAATAAGATATCAAATACTGCCTACAGAGGAAACAGGTTCCTCAAAGAGCGAGAATCATTATAAAATAAGTTTACTATGGTAACATCACCCCAATAAATAATTAAATACAGCGTTAAATGCTGGAAATGCTTCTGTAACACCTGCTGCTGAGAATGCATTTTAAAGAAAGAAAGAAAATGGAATTCACAACCGCAGCCCTGATCCACGCTTACAGACATTTTAATCCAACCTAAAGAGGATTCCGTAGAGAGAAAAAAATCGATTTTATTAAATTAAACATTTGCTGCACGCTAATCATTGCGGTCTATCTTGGGTTGAAATCGATTGACATTGTTCTTTATGAGGTCGGGAATCAGAAAATAACGCCTACTAATCAACCAATCAATCAAAGCTTAGCTTATAATATTACATTGGAATTGAATTTAAAGCAACAGATGCCATTTTGTAATCTCTGCACTTAAAATATAACACTATAAATCAGGAAAATTTCCATCGACTATCATCTTAAATTCAACACCACTCGAAGTGGAAACTATTACACCATGACGCAATGTTTGGACATTCACCAAACTTTATGGTGGTGTTTGTCAATTAACAAGGACCAAATGATTGAAGTTTATTCGGAAATAATGCGCCCATCACAAACACCTAAATTTAATCTGTGACCTTTAGCACGAATATATTCTTATTTTATTGATGCACGTGATGGCATTAAGCAATTCGGTATTAGGTCAGTTTTTTGAAGGTTAATTGCAAACGCCTTCCCATAAACATCTCAAACATGCTCTATAACAGTTAAGTTAGAGGAATAATAAGCTTAAGATCCTCAAGGCTAACTTACAAGGGAGTACACGAACTGTGTATTTCACAGATTCACACCAAATTGAAATATATTATTTATCTAAAGCTATTATTGATGCTTGCAAAATAAGAATTACTAAATTTTGTTTCTTTCAAACTAAAACCCGAAAACGAAAAAAAAAATGAGTACATACACACACAAACAGTGACTATAGTCTTAAAGCCACACTTAAAGCGGTGAGTGTGTATTAAAGGGCTTGACGATACTCGGCAATAAGCATGAATCCACTTCATATGAAGGCAATGGAAGTAGCAGCAGACGACAACTGAATGGATTCTCAAGTTTCCAAACAAACTTAGTTTTTTTAAAAATAGATTATTAAAATTAGCTAATTGCCTTCCAATAAAAAAAATCTGTTTAGCAATAATTAATTACTTCGGTAATCTTCGTAAAGTTTCCGCGGCTCGCGTCATGCGAAACGAGGGCAAGGCCGTCGAGTGATACGTTGCGTTGGTAAGGGGATATGTATTGCGGCACTTTATAATTTTAAATAAAAATAGAATTCATAGATACATACCTCATCTTATAAATTACTTCGAGACGAATAATTGTACAGAAAAATTAAGATTTCGTGCTTAATAACAGTGCTCTAACCGCAATTCTTTGACGACCGCCGTTAACGATTTTTTCAACTTTTCGTTTCTGGAGCGTTTCACCGCCACGCAACGCTATCTCTTCCAAGTTATGCTTGCGCGCAACCAAAGTTCTCTCGTACTGCCCTTGTTAGTGAAATTTGCAAAGTGATCGTAGGTTATGAGACTGTAAAAGACATTTAATATCATGTTCATGAAGAGTCTCACTGTTCAACCCAATGAATGGAAAATGTGCCTCTGAATGGTTGTGCCCTTGACCATTTCTCCAGTGGTAAATTGGCATATACACGAATAAAAAAAAAAAGAAGAAAGAACTGTGGCGTGGAATTGCTGTAATTCTTCATTTGATTGTGTAAAACACGGTGAACAGTTGTTCCAAGAATCTGGAGCTGTCTGGCTGCTTATCTGATAGACTTACGTTGAAAAGCCTGCCGAACACGATCTACAGCCTCGCTGCTAGTGCTTGGTCGACCTGTTGATTTCCTTGGTTGAACACTCCTTGTGGTCATGAACTGTTCGCAATTTGGTCTCGAGTTGTGGGGTCTTTCCATACTGTGTCCTAAAATTCTTTGAGTTTGTGTTCCAGATTCAGACTTAATAAACCATGCCACACATTGTGCTTTCTCTACGCTAGTTGCCATTTTCCGGAAACTGTCACAGGAAGGAAGGTGCAGCGACAACTAGCATTATAATGCTGGATCAAAAAAACTTTGAGTAAATAAACAATTTTTTGAAAACCATTTCTATCTGAAATAGTTTTATCTTATATAATGATCAAAAGTTATCTAAAACATTTTGGAACACCCTGTACTTACTGTTATTCGTCTATTCCTTAAGCCATTCGCAACACTATTATTGTAAAAAAACCAGGCACAGTTCCTTCCAGACGATTTGCGAATGGCTTACGAAATAGACGAATAACAATACCTGCAATCCAGGCAGCAAGCAGAGCTAGAACCATTGGGAACAGATTATTTAAAACTAGGTTGCTCAACATCTGTGTAGCGTGACGAAACAGGCTTTCTTGTGAAGCCTTTGAAAAATTTTGTTTTATTCTGACCAAATCTCTGGGTAATACATTTGTACGATTCCACCAAATTTAAGCCAATAAACCATATGCAAAACCCCAGTGCATTAGGGGATTGATAGTATCAACTGAGCTTTACAAGCAATCCAAACGTGAGCATTATAGCCCTGCAACAATGCAAAGTACATCCGTCATTATCAAATTTCAAGAGCAACAGCAAACAAACGCGTGAACCCACTTCGTTTACTATCAATCCCAATAGTTTTGAATAAGTTTTTGATAATAACGGATGTACTGTGCATTGTTGCAGGGCTATAATGCGCACGTTTGGATTGCTTGTAGAGCTCTGTTGATACTATCAATCCCGTAATGCACTGGGGTTTTGCATATGGTTTATTATGCTGCTTTTCTCAGAAACTACGGTTTTATCTTGCCGTATTGTTAACAATAAACAATTGAGAATATAATTGCTAACACGGTCTATAGATATTCATGGTCATCGAGCTTCGGCCGTTTTCCATTGTTTCGAGAAGCTAAGGAAAACAGATCGCGCCAGGTGCCGCATAGATCGCACCAGGGCCGACCGTGACCTGCGATAGAGGTTTTTCATGAAAATGAAAGTAAAGTTTCTGTCTGTTGATAGGGCGGCGCTGCAGTCGTTTTTGGGCCGATTGTACATGCAGCGCCACTTTTCAATAGAGTTCCCGCCCTATTCGGAGCTAGAAACTTTAGCTTCATTTTAACAATGGAGCTCGATGACCATGTATATCTATAGACCGTGATTGCTAACAAATGACATGACGCTCGGCATCTTAATCATGTCGTAACCAGTACTAAATATTGCATTTTATCAAATTATCTCTGCTTGAGAGTTATCAAATTTTTCTAACGCTATAGATCTATTTTGGCATAAATTAGTCACAGTGCTTGTGATGTACCTCTTTTCATTTCCACCAATAATTGTCTATTGCAAAAGGCTTTAATTTTTTAATAACCGAGGTAGAAGCCGCTTTCTAATGATACCATTGCTTCTATACAGCAAGAGAAAAAGGAGAGCAACGAGATGATGTCAAAGACAGTTTTCTTCCTCCTCTTTCGTTTCCTTCCCTATTAAAACTCCGTCGATTACACAGCAATTTTCGATCACCTGGGCAACTTTAGCAACTCCAATTTCCCGGTCGTGGCAACCTCGCTGGAGCAGACGAGGGAAAGGAAGCCGCCAGTGCCGCCAGGCGCTGACGACGACAAGGACGACGACGACAGGAGAGGCTCATCGGTCGAATCTTTTTCGCCGCTTCCTATCATGATTAATGGAATGATAAACGAAAGCGACTTTTCCAGTCACCGAGGAGAAGGAAGACGATCGGAAGGGAGACTAGGACGGAAGTCCGTGCTGGCACCTGTCAAAAGCCATCAGCAAAAGGAGAGGCCACTTCACGACGACAGGGGAAGCAAACAAACCTCTCCTCGCCATGTAAAACCTTAAACCGCAAACTTTGGGAGAGGGAAAATATATAAAAATAAGACTATCTCAGCATCTAATCCCGTGATGCATCTCATCCGCTGCTCACGATAAAAATTGATTGAAAAGCTAATTCGTAACTTTTGGCGCGCAGCCTATGTTTTGAAGGTAAATCTGACAAAGGTCTTTAAATCTATCATGCAAGGCTGCAATACTTTCTCTCGGTTCCTAGGAACTATAAACGAGATGAACATATGAACTGCTGAAAAATTTCAATACAAAAAAGGAAGAAATTGAATGGGCATTAATAACAAATGATTAACGTATAAAATTCTAAGGCAATAACTAAAAAGCTTATAAATAAATATTAACAGTGTTGATAAATCGGCAACAACTGGAACTATTCATAGCTATGGCAAGAATGGTAAGAGTCACAAACTCAATTCTTCGATATGTTTAGGAACACAACTCATTGCCGCTTCTCAACCACTTTAAAGCAAAAACTAAGTAAAAATGCCAATGTATGCTTTAACTCACGAATAAATACTCGTGGAGAAAGTGTTGCTGCTATAAAAGTAAGCGCTAAAAAGAACCAAAAGGGACTATGTCCTTTTTTTTTCAAAAATGAGCTTTATGGCGAAAGTTCTTTTTAAACACATCTTTTATTATGTAATGAGTATATTTTCTTGCAGAAGGCACAAAAATCCCATTTTATCTCCTAGTTTTCCAAAAGATGTCAAGTTTCATGCGGTGTAACTTTCTAGAAGAGTCAGGTTAGGAAACACTGATATTGGGAAATTGTGATATACATCACGAAAAAGAAAAAAAACTCAATGGAAAAAATTTCAGAAAAAAATGTTTTCTTCTTAAATTCAGGTCAATAAAAGGAGGAAGGGGCTCAAACATGATTGCATCTTAGAAATGCAGAAAGTTGAGCTTTATGGGTCTCTTCTAGCATTGTATTTACGAGTACATTCACTCGCCTCGCAGATATTTCATTTCTTATGGAATTGACCACAAGCACAGCAGACTTGAAGCAATGGTCCTGCAGGGTTCTAGTAAGTTGACACAGATCATACGTAGTTTCCAATGTGTGGCTGACTACATGTTTTCTAGATGCCAGTAATCAGCCTCAATCTTTCATATTAGGCTGACTACTGGGTTTTGTGTGTTTAAAACACTATACCATGGTCGGACATTAAAGGCCAGGCTCCAAGCATACAAATGGTAGAAAATGGTCTTTAAGTTCTATAAGAGTCATATTTCCAGTAGTTAGCCACCAATAAAATACACAACCTAACAATTTTAAACACATATTCAGTGCTAATTTAATATTTTAGAACATTTTAAGCTTTACTCAATCACTATTTTAAGTAACTATACTTGATAATAATGAAATACTGACCTTCTAAATTTAAACTGCACGTTGTAAAGTGCACTTAGATAACCATGTGCTCTCCGCAACAACTTTTGAGGATGACTCCTGGTTTATATTTCTCCCACCAAAGATCACTATATGTTGAGAGTATGGCAAAGGGTGTCTGAATACTGATATACCAACAAATACGTTCATATTCTCTTATGTACTTATTTTTTTCATTATTATGGCATGATGGCTGACCATTGGGGGATAGCTGAATACAGGATCACTTATCCTATATTCTTATGATACGCTAAAGCGTACCTATTCTCATAAGAAAACCTCTTCGCCAGAGTTAAATTTGCGGGAGTATTGTCTTGCTAGGTTTTTGTATTAGAAAGTGAATAACTTCCCTCCGTTGCACTCAATCTGGACAATTGTTTCAAGATGTGGTATTGTATTCCGAATAAATTGATTATCTGTTCTTGAAGCAAATCGATAGACCTGAATTTACTCGTGTCTTTCAAAGCATATTAAGCAGCCCAGGATAAAATTTCATGTTATACACAACACGAACCAGGGGGCTCGTGTCACAATGTTCTTTCTAGAAACAAACTCAAAAGTTTCTTAACCTCGGGCAGTTGACAAAAGTAACAAAAGCGTTTTGCGCATGATTGCGGTTCCGCACGTGAACAGATCGCTGTTATTTTAGTTCGTAGTTAGAAATGGGAAATCTGCAAGAAACGGCTCAATGCATGCTATGGTTTGCAGAATTTACATCAATGATCATACTCCAGAGAACATACAGAATCAAGTTTAAGAAATAAAAAACTACTGATCATAAAATAATTAAGAGGTGGTACGATCAGTTTTTAGAGACTGGCGCGAGTTACACCAAAAGAGTGCTGGTCGAGCTGCAGCAAAATCGGAAGAGTTCGGGAAGTGTTTGATCGTAGCCCTAGAAAATCTATTCGCCGGGCGGTTCGTGAATTGAGATGTTCACTTCATCTGTACATAAAATAGTCAAACGTGATGAGTTTGCGGCTTTTGCCAACTACCCGCCGCTGGCTGTTTAATTGTAAAACCCATTTTACAGCTAAAAGGTGCGAAACAGCTTAATTTTTTTGCAGAAGTAGGAGACCAGTGTAAATGGAACACCATTGTTTCAGTTTAATTTTATTTCGTATTAAGATCATAAGTGTGGCAGAATGTTGTTTGTGTTTATAATACAATCTAACAGAAAAATTACATACCGAGCAACAGCGCTTTAAGAAACCATACCTCTCATTGCGTTTGGTTTATGGAAATCCAAAACAAACCAATGATATTCGATAGGAGTTCATTTCAAAAGCAGGAGGAGGCCCCTTTAAGTTAAAGAAGTGCTTAGAAATAGGAGTTGTTTGTGATAGAAGCTTGGGATGCTTGATGCGACATCAAAGGGCTTGAACAAGTAAAGTCAAGTGCCATATGAAGGTCTTATTAGACGACTATGTTTATCTCATCTAGAACGTACTCTTGCTTCTTCCTTTTCCCGTTTCTTCCTCGCTACTTACTATTGAGCAAATATTTGATGTTGAAAGCAAAACAAAAAACTAGGATTGAACTTTCGTACATCAGAGTGGAAATTTCATCAGAGCGTAGGAGTAGTAAACAAAAGCTTTCCCTCTCGCACACACCTCCCACAATGCAGGCACTAAAATCAAACAAAAGGAAAGACTCAAGATTATTAACTTTTTATAGTGTCTATGATGGAGACGATGATAACGAAGGCGATGCAAACAAATGCGCCCGAATATAGATCGATTTTTTTTTAATCCTCTGAAAAACTTGTGGAACAAGGTCTTTTAAATTAAAAAGCAAAACAAAAAAAAAACCAGTTGTATATAAAAAAGACAAACATCAATTCTTAAATTTTAAACACATACTTACATTTTTTTTTCATGCCACATATGGTTTTTTTATGTTCCATTTCCTTCGTGCAGGTTTTTCTTATCGATCGAGGTGTACGACCTTTGACCCCGAGCTGCTCCATCATTCGCCTTCACCTGAGGGAGTGAAGGGGTTAAAGGGCGATTTGCTCCTCTCAGTTTCGCTTTCAATTCTTATGTGGATTTCTCCGTGTTGCCACGGCAGCGGGTGCGAAAATCGCCACGACACCTTTGAACTTCGAAGAAAAGGAGGGCTCGGGTCACGTGATCAATGTTGAATTGCGCAGTCGCACACTGCACACGCAAACAGTTTCAGGCAGACTCAGCCGAAACACACACGCACACACACAACCAGACCACATTCGCACCCTCCCTCTCCATTTCTAAGTAACAAAGAAGTCAACCTTTTTGATTCTTTGTTCCGAGCGATTACCTTTATTACGAAAGCAACGGTCACCGGCTGCCGGTTGACCTCAAGCCCACCACCGTCGAAGCCCTCTGTTCGCAACCCCAAACGGCTTATCTAAAAATTTTAACTGCTGCAAACGGTTTTAACTCGATTCCCTTGCCGACCTTTATGATAAATTCTATTATTTCCAACACTCTTTATCTCTCAAAAATTACTTCACAGAACTCTATTAGACAATGAATCACGCCTCATTTGCATTGCCGTTGTTTATTTCTGCCTATTATGAGCGTACTTATGTGTGTATTGTGAATTTTCGTCTACTTTCCGCAGTTCAAGTGCAACAAAACCAGATACTCTTGGGTTTTGTTTTTTTTTTACTACCGTATGTCATTTTCACATTTAATTCTGTTTATCCCATGAAGGAAATTTTTTTATTCATGAAATCAAGAACATATGCTGATTTTTAAACAGTCGCTCAGGTAAGCCAATTAACTGACGCGGCTATTTTACTAACTCAGATTTCAAATTTCCTGCAATGGTTTGCCTCCAGTGGCTGGAAGATAAACGACTAGAAGAGTTAAACTCTCTTGCAATCGATTTGTTTTGTACTCATTTTTACTTATAAATTAAATAAGTATTTGGGCAAAGACTATTCAATATGCTTCTCCTCAGATCGGCACATGTGTAAACTTATTTCGATTTTCTTTATTGAACATATATTTTTTTAACTTTCGATTTTGGCCATCTAGGGACAATGTGAATTAACACATGATTGTTTTTCTATCATCTTGTTGTTTAATTGAAATTTTGAAAGGGGAATCGGTAGGTACCAGATTCAAACTTAAAACTGGAATTGTTAGTTCCAGAGTATGGATGAAAATGATGAAAGGATGATAATGGATGAAAAAGGGACAAACACAGACATCCATGCTCTTGGCGAGATTCGAACCCGCGACTTACTGGTTTCGAGAGCGGCAAGACCTGCGCCTTAACGCTCTCTGCCAGCGGCTCGGTTTTATTGAACTTTTTATTCAATCTTTTTTAGTAATCTCGTGTTTGGAGTCTCTCCATTGGGGAATTAAGTTTCTTATTAATGAGGAAAAAATGATAATCGGGGAATATAATGGAAGTATTAAATATCACTTCTGGACCAAGGCATTTGGGCACATTGAAAAATCCAATGGAAAAAAAACAAACCCAAAAATGCCTAAAATATTAAAATCTATCACTTCAAGCACCCAAAATAAGTAAATGAATTGTCCTACTCGAATTAAAGACCACTCAAACTTGGGCACTTGAAAGATCTCCAATAAAATTTAGCAAAAAGGAATTAAAAACATGCGAAAAATCCCTCTTTTAGAAAATACCCAAAAATACTTCAAGAACTATAAAAATTGAGCTCCCCAAAAACCATATAAAAATCACTGGCAAGAAGTTATGTTCACCACAAATAAAAGCTATAAAATAAAAACTTTTAAACCATACATTTACTTTCATCTTAAAAGTGCAATAAAAAGTAAAAATATAATTTTTAAAAAAAGGTAAAACTGTGGTGGCGTGTTTAATATTAAATTTTAAAAAGTACTACATAATAAAATAAACGCGCTACCACACTTTTACCTTTTTTAAGTTACTTTTATTTTTGACTGCACTTTTTAAGAAGAAAGTGTGCGCTTTAAAAGTTTTTATTTTATATCTTTTATTTTATCCTTTCTAGTCTTTATTTAAAAAAAAATAAGCTTTTATAAGAAAAAATAAAACAAAATAAAAAAAAAACTTTGGAAGTCTGCCCAGTTGACTACGTCTGTATCTCGGGAAAGCGTTTATAGTACATTATGCCAACGGCACCTAAAGAGAAGGCCTGCTCACTGAAATGTCATATTTTTACATCATCATCAGAGGGGAAAAGATTTAGGGCTTATTATTGGTAGAAATCCCTAATTGTTGGTAGAAATTCAATAATAAGCCCTAAATCTCGCCCTTAGATGATGATGTAACAATGCACGACATTTCAATGAACAGGTCTTCTCTTTAGGTGGCGTTGATTATGCTGGATAATCAAACAATCTTCTCCCGAGGCCAGCGAGATAAGGCCTGGAAGCGAAAGAATGGAGACAATGAAGGTTGGATTGTTGCTAGACGCCCGATGGTCAGGTGACTTTTTCGCTTCCAGGCCTTGTTATCTCGTCGGCCTCGATCTTCTCCATTTAACAACTCGAGGCCAACGAGAGACAGGCCAGGGCCGAGTTTTTGGACTTGAGATCGCGGTTTAATAAGCAACGCTCATACGTCAAAATTGCGTCATATAAAAGCAAATGACATTGTTAAATTATCCTTTAACAATGAAGTTGACGTCACTTCGCTGTTAATTACATCGCGGTCAAATGTCCAAAAACTCGCCCCTGGGCACTCAAAAATCACATGATCATCGGGGTCCGGGCAACAATCCATCCTTGATTTTTCCAACAAACAAAGAAATACTGATTGTTAAAATTCAAGATGGAGACAATGAAGGATGAATTGTTGGCCGGACCCCGATGATCATGTGACTTTTGAGTGCCCTGGCCTGTCTCTCGTTGGCCTCGTAACAACTTCGCTAGCACTGATGATCAAATTAACAACAATTACATACAATAAATTAAGTGACGCGAAATCTTACCCCCCCCCCTCCAATACCACCTAGAGAGAAAGCCTGCTCACGGAAAAATCATACATTGTTACATCACCTACGGTAGGGACATAGCCCACGTGAAAGACAGGCCCTGGCCAACACCACCTAAACAGAAGGACTGCGCACAGAAGCATCATGCATTGTTACATCATTATCAAACGGCCAAATTTACGGCTTATTATTGGTAGAAATACGATTAACAATAGCCGCATTAGTGTGATGTAACAATGAATGACGTTTCTGTGCGCAGGTTTCTGTCTAGGTGGTGTTGCCCTGGCGCGGAAAAGTCACCTGACCATCTAAGTCCGAGCAACAATCTAATCTGTCTTTCTCGTGGGCTACGCGGTAGGGACAGCTTCGGGCTTATTATTGGTAGAAATACGATTAACAATACCCTACCGTAGGTGATGTAACAATGTATGACGTTTTCGCGCTCAGGCTTTGAGTAGAGGTGGTGTTGCCCCCTCCCGTGTTTCGAAGGGCACGTTAAGCCGTCGGTCCCGGCTGCTATTACCAGTAGCAGTCGGGAAGCTGGCAGAACCTCAAAAATGCACCTTACCCCCCCCCCCAAAAAAAAATGAAGAGAAGGTGGAGAAAATTGGGGGAAGCCTATGTCCTAAATTGGTCTGAGACAGGCTGAAACAAACATAACAAAGACGATAACAAACAACAATACAGGCAGCTGTTACGTCATGATTGCACTGTATATATATTAAACTTATATATTAAATTACTTAGAATAAATGATGAAACTAACGATTGAAACACATTGTCATCGATAAGACGCCGCTGGGGAAAGTTTCATAGCTCTAAGTAGTCAGGAAGTGGGCAAAATATTCATTACAAAATTTGCGCACAAACAAGTTAAATAAAAGTATGTAAAATAACTACAAACGCATTATTGTTAACCAATTTTTTTAGACAATGTACAAATATTATTTCTACTAACTGTCTTTTCATTAAAAATGCTGTCATTTTGTTATTCCAAAGTAAATATCCGAAATTTCATATTTAGAAAGTAAATTTAAAGAATTAGAGAAATTTATTATATGGGAAGTGTCATTCATCCACTATAATAAAAAAAAATCTAAAACACTCTAATACATTAAGTTTTGGAAATCAATTTGGATATCATCTAGACCTCAAAAATTAAGCATCATCTAAACCCCAAAAATGTGGACTGAAAAGTGAAAAAACTTTACGAAGCTTTAGATTAGAACTTGATTTCTTACCGAATTTCAACTACTTTCTTTTTTTAACATAATAGAATAACCCTAATGTACGACATTTGATCTGCACAGCATATCAGCACGTGTTAAACACGGCCACGGTGATACAAAACATCCATCAACGTTCAAAAGTGAACGAAAATTGCGGAAGGGGAACCCACATAAATCGCTCTTTATCGCGCATGAACAAATCTAAACGTCGTTTCGGTTCGTTCCAAATATATATACCATTCCCGGCGAATTATGATTTCCGCGTCGTAAATTCGTCGCCCTCCACCTTTCAAACACGAAAAGAGAGAATTGGTAGTGCAGAGTGGGGGAGGATTTCCCAATGCCCCCTGTGGGCAAATCTTAAATTCTCCTTCTCCTCATTCTCCTAGGCGATGATGAACAAGGCGGCGTCGCCTCTCCTTTTCAATACCCGCTGAACTTCAGTATCAATTCGATCTCTTCAACCGAAGGAGAGAGAAAGAATCACTCACAAGTGACGTCATCGAGGGAATACCATGAGACATTTCTATTTGATTCACTTCCCAGTGGGAGCTCGACGGGAAAAAATCGGGAGGGTTGGGCCGAGGTCCTCCTCTTATCATCGCCGAATAAAGTCCCGCGAGCAATTTCCCCAACTGGTGTTCAATTCGTCTTTCTCCCGTTCTCTGTTCTCCATCCCGAGAGCGAATCCTCGCGTCATCCATTGTCAAAGACGGGTTGCCGACACCAGCAAAACGAGAGAGACCGCCACACTCGCAATCAGCCGATTATGAGAGCAATTCTCCTTCCTCGCCACGCTAGGCGAACACAAAAGACCGAAAAAGAAGAGGGAAAAGCCATATTCTCGAGTATGCGAGAAAAATTCAAAATTATTAAATCATGTAAGTTTAAATGAACTCCAGGCTTCTCTTTCTAGCAATGCTAAAACTACAATGACTCGAAAGATGAATTTGAAATCAGTAAACTGCTGTATATCTATTAACTCTCCAAATTTCATTCACTTTATTTACAGTATATAACTTTCCTCCAGCAAACTTATCCAATAAACATCAGCATTGGTGGCTTCATTTGTAAATACAGCAAGTTTCAAAGTAGAAATCTAAAGGGGATAAGTCAGGTAGCCTATGGCAGTCTAAAGTTCACGAACGAAGCCATATCCAAATGAACTTACTTTTGTTTAGAATAAATCAACCGAACACGCTAGAGAAGCTTCGTTAAGGACACTTTGTATCGTGTAATCAAAAATGTCTTTGCATATGGTACATTTGGTCTAAGTACTTAAGTACGACTGAAATTCAATAACTACAAGGGAGTTTTGAAAAGTTTTGCCTCCTATGCGATAGCTTTAGCAACTTGCGATATACGGACGTGAAATTGGTATGAAAGAAAATCTTGATTGATGACTACCACGACAGTTAGCGGCACACATCTAGAATAGTTGAGAAAACAGCGATGTATTGGGTTGAATTCCTCACCGCGAAGGGATGTGCACATAGGCATTCATCATAGATTGAGTGTTGTCTACGGCAACGCATCTGTGGATATGCGTACTGTCAACAGCTGAGCAAGTAGCGAGTCGGCCGGAAGGTAGAAGAAAACTGGAAGAGTCTAGTCTACAGCTTAGTGTCGAATAGATCGTCCAGAGAAATTTTACTGGCCCAAGATGAGACAGGATATATTAAATGCGGCTACTGAATGTCCAATATGCCAACAATGCAAATCTATTAACTACAATGCACGACTGGAATTTCGTAAACATGTCCCCAAACCCCTTGTCTTATGGGCCATCGATGCAGTGGGACCACTACCTCGTATACAAGTGAAGGAAAGCGCTACATCATGGTAGTTGATCCTTATAGCGGATGGAGAGAGACTTTGATATCGTCTCAAGTGAACCAACATATCCGCCATTAAAAACATGTGCAAAAAACGCGACTAATTTTCAGGGAAACATTTCTACCCAATTCTTGAGAGACAATCAAATTATCGTAGAATTTTTCGATACCCTATACACTTTGCGTAAACCCGCAGAGAGGTATATACGAGCTCTGCTAGGAAAACTACGAATCCCTCTCTATAATAGAAATCCTAAAGAGTGGGACTTGTACGTCGACTTATGTGCGGAAGCTCTCCGGCGATTCCCTAACAATGAACATAATTATTCACCATTACAAATTATGTATGGAAACCTGGGCACATCAAATCCGCATAACCAGCTATGCAGAAGGGTGACCCAACATCTGAAGGGTCCTCATTACGCTTGTGACAGCAACCGCGCATTAATGGTATCTGCAACAGACACCCGATTTCTTCGCCAACGGAATGAAAAAAAATTGTTCAATTGTAACAACATTGAAAAATAACGTTAGAGGACATTCCAAGCTTTCTTCAGATGCTTAGCTCAGTTCCGCATCTCTGGAAAGCTTTTCAAAACTCTTCGTAATAAGGCGTCTGGAGTCATTTATGGGCGCATACTCTCCATTATAGGGGTTTTACAGATTCGCAGTGAGTTCGGAATACTGTCGGTTTGCAGCTGTGGTATGAGCCAGTTTTAAACACATCCAGACAGCTGTGGTGCTCTATCATAGGTTTTCTTTCCCTGCCAGTCGTACCCTGTCATATGGGCCGTGTATTTTGAAACGGCGGGCAATTCAAACTATGATTGAAGACAAGCTTCATAACAAACCTTCATCACAATGCATCGCAAGAAATTCACGAAACTGTGGTAACATTTGTAAATACCCGAAAGGCAGAATCTGACAGGTTGCAACAGGTAACCGGACAATCGCCATTCAAACGATATTACAACCATAGAGGAGCAGCATTTTGTGGCACAGATGGGCAGAAATGAAACCGAAGATCACAGAAAAGTGATGCACCAATACAGTGGTAACAAAAAGAGCATTTACTGTAAAATGTCCTTGATATATCCAATTGTAACGTGTTTGATAATATAGGAAGCATTGTGAAGAAGATTACAGAAAGAGGACGAGGCAAAAAAGGCGTTGCATTTCTGACTTCGAGAACAATCACAATCTATTTTAATACTGGAATACAAAAGCTTTTCTAAAAGATGTGATAAGTGCATTTCAAAGTACAATGACTAAGTGGAAACTTAAAATAGTTGGATCTGTCTGGGTGAATGCATTTCAATTTAATAAAATTTGCCCCTACGTATTGAATTCCTTCGTAGAACTAGCTTTCTGATGATATGCTATGCTAAGTTCTCAAATTTTAAATAGAGTATTAAATGCCAAATTACCTTCTCAAATATAAAAAGAAAAAATCCAAGTTTTCATAAGAGTACTAATGAGCTAGTTTAAAAGCATGAGAATTTCTGGTTATTTTCACTTAAAAGCCTTCAAATGATCTCAACATACTCGTGCTTGACACGTAATCATCTCAGTTTTCCTAATGCATTTCCAGCAACCTTATGCGGTTCCTTCTGTTGAACTAAAAATCAATAACTTATGGTTGTGAAGATAATAATACAAGAGAATTCTCCCTCTCTCTGCTGCAGCTTCCGGTAAAACATTTTCTCCAAGGCTAATTAATGCCCGAAAACTTAAAGATTACCAGCAATATTTCCCGAGATAGATTACACTTTTTAATTTGCATTATTATTGTTGCCCAGGATTTTTTTTTCTCCTTCCTCCTCTATTCCTCAGAACGGTAATGGTTGTGGAGCCCTTAAGACATAATTACTGCTTATCTTAATTGAAGGCAAACCCTTCTGCTTCAAATGAATCAATAGGCGAGCAATGAAAATGGCCAAGAAGGAAATTCACATCAGAATCAAGGAGAAATCACTACGCGAAAAATGATTAAACATTTCCTCAAAAGCGCATCCACTCTTTATTTATTTATTGCAAAATTGTTTTTGAAAACTGCCCAAGAAAGTAAAGATTTTTTTCTTTACAATTTAAAATTTGATCTGTATCGATTTCAGTTCTCAAAGCTAAATTTTCTTCCAAGAATCAAAGTTGCATGTCATATATTAAAACTCATACTGTGCACGAAAGGTAACTTGAATTGTAATGCATACTCATGTATTATACATATAGAATAAACAAATTAACTTCCTTATTGTTGCAAGTCTGAGTAAAACTTCCATGGAGACAAACTTCAATTTTTAAAATCACTGTACCTATTGCGTTCTTCCTGAATTATTAAAAGCTCGAAAGCAATTTTCCATAAATAGACAACCGGTGTCTAATACGCTAAAAATTGAACCCGATTATACCACTAGCTTTCCAATAACATTATTAAGGCATACACTAACTTAAGGATCAATAGAACAGAGTCCTATTACATATGAAATGCAATCCCCTGTGTAAATGCACAATTCTATATAAAGTCTCAGACAAACGCATACTTCCAGAACAACTGAATGGAAGCTCATAGAATCGAACCCGTCCTTATTGCCCATAAACATCAAATTTACAAATAAGATTCTGAGTCAGAACAGCAAAAGCTGATTCATTTCGAATGTGACAATTTTGTCAAAGCGCCATCGAATCTTGTGGGAAGTTGAATCTTCGCACTTTTTATCATGTTTAGTCCTTTGCTAGCAGTTTATATCCACCTCTTCGAATTTGCATGCTTGCAAGATGCCAATGCGTGTGGGCTTTTCTGAGAGGGATATATGCCTTTTCCGACACGAAATATTCCTAATCGCGAAAAAAAGACAGGGCAAAGCACGAAATTTTGTACTTTCTAAAGCAGCCATCTATAATATATTGAAACGTGATTTGAGCTCGGAACTCACGTCATACGTGAAGTCAAAGTCCGCGTTGAAACTGAGAACCAAACCTAAAAGATATCGCAGCTAAAGGCGAGTCGCATCTGAAAATTTGGGAATGAAATATAAACGTAAGGCCAATGTTCCCAGGAAGCTTTAACGCCTTATTGCTTAACAAAGTTTACAGGATGGCGTGTCTGCGACTTGGGAGACATTTCAGTGAGATCTCCGGTGAGAATGCGGTACCGATGGATTATTGGCCTATTCATGCGAGATCCTTAAAGAGCCCAAGGATCTCGCACTATTCATGGACTTCAGAAATCCTGAAGGTGTTCATGGGGTGCAAAGGAAATTGCAACATAGGGTGACAGTTCAAGGATAGGGCCTACAGATCGAACAACCTGTAACGGCGAAAAGGGATCCTTAGAGTTCCTGTGTTAATAACAAAGGCTACTAGTAGTACATACATATACGAGGGCGAATCAGAAAGTCTTTGCCCTATTTTTTATTAGCTGAAATAAGGTACATACAGGTAATTACAAATATACGTACGTATCTTACACTATTTTTTCACATAATCCCCACACATGTTCAGACATTTGTCCTATCGCAGCACTAATTTTGAGATGGACCGAAAACGTGGAAATCACTAGGGGCGAGGTCCAAACTGCATGGTGGATGGTCCAGACTCTCCTAGTGAAATGACCGGAGCTTGTCGGCGGTTCTGATTGCCACGTGTTTGGATCCGTGGCTGATTATCCTCCACGTTTTCGGTTCGCTGAAGAAGTTCCTGGCAGGACAGATTCACGTGCAACGATGAAGCCAAGACAGAAGTCCGACGGTGGTTCCACAGTCAGCCGGACGAATTCTACCACAGGGGCATCTCAAATTTAGTGCTGCGCTGAGACAGATGTCTGAACCGGTGTGAGGACTATGTGGAAAAATAATGTCAGGTACGTAGAATAGTACGTATATTTGTAATTACCTGTATATACCTTATTTCGACTAATAAAAAATAGGGGCAAAGATTTTCTGATTCGCCCTCATAGAAGAGTGTGTGTTCAAAAAGTAATGCCCCAGTTTTTTTACTCAGAAGATATTGAAAATGTAAGAAAATGACAACATAAATGAATGTTTCCTTTACGGAATGTTTCCTCTTCATAATCCTCATCAATTTGCCTGCTTACGCTAGCACCAAACAAGGGTATGCTTGATTTGCCTGCACCAGCTCTTGTCTCGTTTACATAAACTCTGTCCAATGTGACCAACCAAATATCCAATTGTTAGACATCATTAATTTTACTTTATAAACATATCTAACAATTAAAATCTGAAGTCATTACTTTCATCGGGGAGAATATAGACATGCCCTCACTGAATAAACCGGACTCTCGTCGTCCTCAGCGTTATTTCGAGTAGTGCATATTTCAATGAACAAAAGAGATAAAAATTAGAGAGAGGGCACAAGATGTAATCCAATATGGATGATTGCTTCGACCATTATCAGATTCATGTGAGGGCTTGCTGGAGCAGGATCATCCAAGTTCGCCTCTCCGCTTGCTGAAGAATTATCTAGGAGCACAGCGACCAGCGGTGGTCACACATTAAAAATATTCACCACAAATTTTTTCTCCGAAAACAAGAATTCAATTACAGTTTGTATTGAGATTCTCTTCACAAAAATAAAGCGTACACATTAAATATGCTGAATAATTCTACCAGACTATGAAAATATAAATCAAGGCAGCACTGAACTCGAAGCCAACATAATATATTTATTCTTCCCTGCTTAGAATTGTCTCCTCGACTCACTAAGGATCCCTTGTGAACTTGAAACGCCACTTGAACTTCAGCGCCAGGACAGAATAAAGTGCAATTTGTATACACAAAAGAAGGTGAATAAAGTCCGACGAGACGTTGGAGTCAAAGTAGATCACGCAATTCATGTACACGAGCTGAGGGAAGAATAGCGAATGCAAATTTCCCGTAATTGAAAGGAAGAAGAGCAACAATATCGCTTAATTTCGCCACCAACGCTTGAGCAGTGAGTTCGGGCTCAATGGAGAGCAGCGGACTTCATTTAAAAGAGACTTGATGAGGGATCATTGCTGTGGCGAAACCTTTTCGTGGCACTGCTATATAGAAATTTCGTCCACGATTATATGCAGTCGGCAAATTTCCATTTTCATTCTTTGAGCGTAATTATATTTTCTTCACATAAAGAAAGGGACGTGAACAAATTTAATAACCAAAACGGGTACTACTTCTTTAAAGCCATCCTAAGGAGTCTGGTTTCTCTTGATAACGAAATAAAAACAAAAGTGATTTTAGGTTCCAGATACTATGTTGACTAGCGTTATATGTATAAATACCAATCCGATCTTGTTCTTTGGCCGAACTCGGGCCCAATTTTTACAAATATATTCAGAGTGTTAGAAGTATATTTATTTTTGTGAATTGTCCTTCTGAAAAATCTCTGAAAATGAGGCTAAAGACTGCTGTAACCTCCTATTGATGTTAATAAAGTCAATGCATTAGAAATTGTCTTGGCATCATAAACGAAAACATGCATTTCCTTTTTTTTTTCTCCTTTTTTTTGGATTTTCGAAATTTTAATTCTAGAAACACGTGTGTTAATACTTGAATAAATTATTGGGATTATTTAATTATTAATTCTAGTAAATAATAATTAGTAAGGGAAAAGTCCTTTCTGTTGCAGAACGAAACAAAATTTTGACATTTCATGACTAAGGTTTGTCATCCAGACAAACTGCAGAAAAAAATCAATAGATTTAAAACAGTTGTTAACAATTTCTTGAAGAAAAAAGGTGGGTATGATATTAAACATTCATCAGGACGGCCTAAGAAGTTAGCACCGAGACAAGAAAGAATAGTCGTGAAGAGCAAGCACTCAAACAGTGAATGCAAAACAAATTAGAGCAACACTGCATTTCATGTATCTGTTTGGACTATCAGGAGAACTATCCATTCATCGTGACGGAATACACTAAACCCAAGAGGATGGCACCAACTACAACACTATCATCTTCAGCGATAAAATATTAATTCGGGTGGGCTTGACGGCACGTATTTCTATTGGTACGGTATCAGAAAAGAATTCGTGTATTTCTCCAAGAACTGATGGTGTGGGCAAGCTTTGCAGCGGGTAGAAAGCTCAAATTGGCGTTTCTTGAAGGACAACAAAATAGATTTAGATTTACCTTGCAAACTCATCTTCTCCCAAAAGCAGTAAAACTTGCTGGAGAAAAATATACGCACCTAGGTGATGTGTCGATCCATTGTGCAAATGGCAGAAAATAACGCTCTGAACTGGCCAGCAATCAACCCAGATCTGAATCTGGTGAAATAATCTCGACCAACAGCTCATGGTTCGTTGCATTTACTGTGTTGATGGACAAATTATTCAATCTGACAGTACTCAACCGTTGACGCAAGCAATCCAGAAAATGTGGGATCAAATTTCATTTCAAGAGTGGAAAAAACTGTTAGATTCCCCGACTGGACGCTGTATTTAGATGATAAAAAAGTAACGAGGTATAATCAATAAATAAGCAATACTAAAGGCCTTATTTGAGTTTCTAACCGCTGGCCATATAATTTTGCATTATCTGAAAATGAAAAATTGACGTTTTCACCACAAAGATATGAACACTAAGTAATTGTAGTTTCACAAGGATAAAAGAATGGTAGACACAAAAATTGAGTCAGATATTTACTCAGTATTAAATGAAGATATTTATTACAAAAAAAGAAATGTATTAACAAGCAAAAACTTTTTACTTGTAAAAATTGAATTGAAGTTAATATTATGAACTCAAAAAAATTGTTCAGCACAATTTCTGTGATCTTGTTAGTAACTTATCATTTTGCCATGCATATTGATGACTTTAAATATTCTGTTTGGCATTGATGCAATAAATTTTTCACACAAGTTCTGTAGTGATTTCCATCCATTTCTTCTTTATTCATGTTACAAGCGATAGTATTTGAATATTGGTGTTCATTCTCATAAGTTTTCCTTGCAGGAATTCCCCACATTTTCTTCATAGGATTGAGATCCGGGGAGAGTGCCGGCTAGTCCATTATAGGCTCGCCATTTGCCAAAAACAACTCATACATAGATTTCGCCGTATGGATGGGGGCATTGTCCTGCTGGTAAAATGAATATTTTTCTTTCAATTTATTCAAACATAGTAATAGATAATCAACAAGCAATTATGGTAGTCAATTGCATTGTCAGTCTTTCCATGAGAGCCCATGCCATAACTGATCCTCCTCCTTGTTGTCGCTTGGAATTAATGGCCGTGTATACTGCCAACCATCTGGGTCATCTAGATTAATTTTTTTTCATCACCGTAAATGATTTCTTTCCATTTGTTATTCCATCCCATCCTCTCCTGTCCCATTCAACACGTTTATGTTATGATATTAAGTTTGGAGTAAATTTCTTTTCTTTATTGAATGTGGGAACAATTAGCTAACACCCTTCCAATTGTTGATTTACTCACTTGGAGTTTGGTTCTTGCTGCTATTGTTCTTAAAGAGGTACCATTTTTGCACCATATCTTACTATAAGGCGTTTGGCAGCTGCTGTTAGTTTTGATGGGTAACCAATACTTTTCTTTACTACGTATTGTTCATGTAGAGGTAAAAAATTAGCTACTACACCAGGTGATCGTTAATATTAGCTACACCTGTTGCATTGAAATTGCCGCCATTTGTAATTTGAAATCTGTGACATTTATTGACAAAAAAAACAAAGGTGTTCATATCTTTATGGGACAAAGCAAATTTCAAGGATTTAGATTTTTTCAGATTTCTCAGCTTTTATTTCTTAGAACAATTGTTTTTTGTGATGAATACAATCCCATAAGAATAAATAAATTACTTTTACTCAAATTTTGTATTTTCAATAATTCAGTCTAAAGATACATGATTATATTAATTTAAGCTGATTTAATGTAAGCAGTCTCCCTATATCATGAACTGTTCTATTACTCTTTCATGTTCAAAATAATGGAGAATTTCCCTGGGTTTTTTTTCCTACACTGCAAATTTCAGTTTTGGTTATCAAGGAATTCTCCTATAAATTCGGAAACCATGCAACATCAACCAAAGATGGCAGAACCAAATCTACGATATTATGGGCAGTCGCGTGTTCGCATGACTTAGTTTATCCAAAGACGTCAAACAACTCCCTAGATAACATAGTACGAATTACAGTAATCTAATTGTACTAATTCTATCTTAACGCGTTTTTCTTATAAGACTATAAGACCTAATTTAATTTTTCTTTACAGAAATTCTTATAAAACGATAGGAATTGACCTGACTTGTATGTGCTAATTCTGAGTTTCTTATAAAGCGGTTTCCATATAAAGGCGGGTTCACATTCAGCGACTTTGCGTTTAAATCGCCGTATCTGGCGCATTGGACGCGATTTTGGTTGCCAGAATTTGGCGAATTCGCGGTGGAAAGCGCGAATTTTGGTTTCACATTCAGCGAATTCGCGGCGGAAAGCGGGTTAGGGCTGTCAACGGCGCGAGTTTTCAAATTCCAACCCTGTTGGAATTTTCCGAAGTCGTTCCTAATGCGCAGTCAATCAGATACGAGTGAACATCTCTCCAGTCCCAGAATCCTTAGCAACTGTTTCTAACCCACTTCCGCCAGTCAAATTGGCCATATTGAAATTCGCCGATAGCGTGTTTTCTGTGCACGTGTGCTTCGTTTTCTATCATTTTTCCTAATAAAAAAATATAAAATATACAAGTACACGATGCCAAGAAAGCCGTGTTATCATGATATACGAGGGTTGGGGCATAAGTCATGGCAACGATTTTTTTTCTTGTAGATATGTGAACGGATCACAAACGAATGTGTCTCGTGTGGAAGTTCTGCAGAACAACAGATGGCTCTGTGATAGCTGGTAGTAGCGCAGCGAGGGCTGTGAAATCAGACAGTTGGCGAGTGTCGTGCGAGATGGAAGTAACCCGTGTTGAGCAGCGCGCTTACATCAAAATAGCCGTTCTCCGAGGGAGAAATGCGATTGAATGTCACAGTGAATTAGTGGAAGCCCTTGGGAATAATACCCTACCATACCGTACAGTAGCACGGTGGGTACGAAAGTTTCAGCAAGGACGTGTGTCAACCAGTGATGAGCAACGTTCGGGACGACCGATCAGTGTGCGGACCGACGTGGCACGTGCCGTCATTGGGCAGCTCATGGACGAAGACAGACGATGGACGCTACTGGAGTTAGAGAGGGCAAGTGGCATCGAGAAACGCACCGTCCACAGGAAATTGCGTAATGAGCTGCACCGCGAAGGCCATATTGCCCTGTATACTACCGTAAGAATTTAGTGCGTTACGATATTTCAGTGCTATTCATTGTCCATACATGTGGTTAACATCTTGTCCTTTCGTCTGTATATGTCACATCTTGTCCTCGTATATACACGATGTCTAGAAAGCAACGGAGACTGGATGAAAGAAGGACTCATCGAACATACAATCAGAGCGGAGTTCGCCTAGCTGGGGGGGGGGGGACACATGCTAAAAGCAGAGAAGGAAGTTCGCCTAGCTCTCCGCTTCGTTCTCGCTAAATGTGACGCCTAGAAAACACCTGGATTCGGGAAAACGCTTCACTCCGCAAGTCGCCGAATGTGAACTCCGCTTAACGCTGTACCAACGAGTAGCGTTATAAGAGGGTTGTTTAATTGCAATTAAAAACTGTTCAGTTAAGGGCAGTTCACATTCAGCGGTTTAGCGTCGAATTCGCCGTATCTGGCGCATTGGACGCGATTTTAGTTGCCGGAGCAGTTTCACATTCCGTGAATTCGCGGCGGAAAGCGGGTTAAAACCGAGACAACGGCGCGGGTTTTCGAATTCCAACGGTGTTGGAATTTTCAGAAGTCGCTCCTAATGCGCAGCCAATCAGCTACGAGTGAGCATCTCTCCAGTCCCAGAATCCTTAGCAACTGTTTCTAACCCACTTCCGCCAGTCAAGTCGGCCATATTGAAATTCGCCGATAGCGTGTTTCAGTGCACGTGTCTCTCGTTTCCTGTCATTTTTCCTAATAAAAAAATATAATATATACATGTAACGATGCCAAGAAAGCCATGTTATCGCGATATATACACGATGTCTAGAAAGCAACAGAGACTGAATGAAAGAACGACTGATCGAACAACCAATCAGAGCGGAGTTCGCATAGCTGGGAAGAGTGAGAGGGGGGGGGACGCAGGCTAAAAGCAGAGAAGCTGTTCGCCTAGCTCCCAGTTTCTTTCCCGCTGAATGTGAAATGATTCCGCATTTTAACACGCGCGTCTTTGTGACGCCTAGCAAACACCTGGATTTGGGAAAACGCTTCACTCCGCGAAGTCGCGGAATGCGAACCGGCCTTTAGGCTCACAACAGTTTAAATCTTTAGACTACGCTAATTTTCTTTATTTTAAAACTTTTTTTTTTAATGAAATTGATTAAATAAATGCATACGCCGAGAAGAATTTAACTAATAAATTTCATCGATAAAAAATGTCACTTAATTGTAATTTTAATGAAAAATAATGATTGAACTTAAAAAAGGAGGAATGGAAATATTAATTGTCTTAATGTTTCTAATACTGTTATTAAAAATATATCTGACAAACACTGACAAGACCTACCTGAATATCAATGATAGGACAAAGGATGCTTTCACATGTCCGAATATTGATTTATGTTAACGGACAAACATTAACAGTTATGCTCACAGCGGGATTCGAAAACGCAACCAACGGCCCATGGTTATGTCAAACACTAACCGATGGAATTACTATACACATTCAAAAGAATTAAATGCAAACGTATTTAACATTAAATTTACTTCCATTGCTTTTTTTTTTTTAGCGTTCCATGGCAAAGTCATCATTGAAAATTCCGTTTTTAAACTTCAAAATGCTAAGACGAAATGTCGATAAAAGGCGGGCATTCCGCTCGAATTGTTTGAAAATGTCGTGCAAAGAATGACATGAAAATTGTTCTGTGACCGAAAGAGTCAATGACGGGGAGAGAGAGAGAAGGAGAGAAAAGCGTTAATTCGCTAATACAAACTTAAAGCCCAGCCAATAACTGAAAGATTTCTCGTTCGTTACTATCGATCCCAGAAACAGAAGAGCTCATGACAGCAAGATTTTTCCAATTATTCTCGAGCCTTCTTTTAAACCTTTTCCCTTCTCAAAATCCTTAGATTTTTTAAATACTACTATTGCGCGCTATTGTTTAACATAATAGAAATATCGATCTGTTTGTTTGCATTTTTCAAGTTTTTAAGATTAATCAATGTGCTACATCATCCTGAAAATTCGAGCCACAAGTTTGAGTTTTTTTTCTTTCTTTCCAAGTTGTTTATAAAATAATTTCCACAACAATATTAAAAATTAATATAACAAAATATTCAGTCCATAACAAGTAAACAAAGCTTTCAAGTCTGCACCTTTTTTATACTTCCGAGACGCAATTTATAATTTAACACTAGAATTTCTCTTTAACATCCTTGGGCTACGAACTTTAAAGCTTATACGGGCATGAGTTGCTGATTAGCTAATCGGACCAGTTACAGAAACACAGGAAGACAGAAGGATTTGGACACACATGATTTTGCATCATATCATTCCATTAAAATCTCGAATTAATAATTTTCATGATTACATTAATGCCCTTACGAAAGTGTAGAAAGACAGGAGAAGGCAATTCTATTATTGATGCTCATCCTTATTCAATGGGCTCTAAATTATTCCTCGTGTATTATGTATAAACACACATCAGCTCGTTGTTGCATATGCAACGCCGGAATTTACATAATAGAACATCAATTCACTGAGGATGAAAGAAATCAATATCAATGTCGCTTTGTTGCCCTCACTGTTCGAATGTTGTTAATTGCTGTATCATTGTATATAACCCTTTAAGATTACCAATTCAATTTTTTTTTCCATACAAGTTAAAGGCTGGATTACAACTACCATTCGGAACGTTAATTTAGAAAATTTTTAAAGGTTAACATAGCCTTTAACCAGATTTCCATCATGGGAGAGCTGTCGCTTATAAGTTTAAGATCACGATGACCAATGCTCAACGATGATTAAAGTGGAGCAAAGATCAACCTAACTGGATTGCACAGTAATGAAAACTTTTCTATGTACGGAAAATGCCCTCTATGCCTCAATGTATTGTTTAGCTAAACTTCTAGACACTTCTGCGCTGTCTAAAATGTAGGAAAAATTTGGCATAGGCTCATTTGTTTATCAAATGACAATGCTCTCATCCACAAATCAAGATTTTGCAAATGGATGTTTCCATGAAGAACTTGAATGGCTTTCAGATTCTAGACTTCAAGTAGAACATTTAGGGGATGAGTTAGAACGTCTCGATATCACATATATCTGTCCCCACTCTCACCTATGATCTGGAATCTTGGATAATGACCAAAAGAGTGAGATCGCGGGTGCAAGAGGCGGAAATGAGATTCCTGAGTACTGTGGCAGGTGTTACCGTATTACAGAGTGCACGACAGCACAATAAGCGAGTCTTTAGATGTTAAGCCGCTACTTCTCCCCATTGAGAGGTCTCAGTTGCGTTGGTTTGGCCACGTGCTATGGATGAGAGACCAATAGAACCAAGGGTCGGCCTAGAACCAGGTCTAAATGGAGAATCTGGGTTAGAGTCGCTTGGGCTTTACCATTGAGGACATGGCGGAAGATCGCGACCCTAATGGATAAGTAGTTTAGAACGCAACTTCAGGCCTATCCACTTCGCCCAATATCACTGTTCGAGTTCTAAAGAAGTCGCAAGAATTACAACTGTGAACTTCCAGAAACTTGTGGAAATTCCTCCCAAATGTGTAGTTTGTCAGGTTTCTCAATAATTTTAGCAAGACAATACACGGTGTGTTTATTTAATGAAACGAACATTTGATAGATAGATAGATAGATAGATAGGCAGACAGATTCAAGATGGAAGGAGAAACCGATTCAGATGAGGTTAGCGAGCTGCCTCCACTTACCAGGGAACCATACGAATCTGTACCTCAGTTTTTACACCAAATTGAAATGTTACTCGCCTAAAGCTACTATTGATGCTTGCAAAATAAGAAACTGCGACATTCAAAATAAACCTCGAAAACGAAAAAAAAAAATTGAGCGAACTTAACCATAGATAGAAGTTCAGGTATCATCTTTAATTTGAACAGCTGAGTTATGGCTGCGATAAAAACCTTCACTGAACATTCATGAGTTTTCTTTAATCATAGACTTTGTATGGAGTCTTAGTATGGCTAAGTGCACTCAATTTTTTTTAGTTTTCGCTGTTTATTTTGAATATCTCGATTTCTTATTTTGCAAGCATATATAGGTGAGTAACATATTTCAATTTGGTGTGAAACTGCTATACAGATTCGTATGGTTTCCTAGTAAGTTGAATATGAACGAGTCTGACATCCTTCATCAGTAAATTCATCCCTCCAATTGGTGTTCAATTTTGTAATCAATTTTCATAGAAAAGGATTGCTTAGCAGTTTTTTCTATATCGCGCAAAGTTTGGCTTAATATACGCTTCACTGAAATCGGCCATAAGAAAATTTCTAGTATATCCCTGATAAGTCCCAAAGTATGGAATCGTAGGAAATATAGAAAATTTTCAAAACGACCACCATTCTTCAAATACAGGTCCAATTGAAAATGTCATTCAATGAACACTTAACTGAAGACTGTAGGATCAATCTTCTGAACAATTTTCCTTATGAATAATCATAAGATGTTCAGTGAGGGTTTTATTATACGCCAACCTCAGCTGTTTTCTTTACTATTTTTCATCATTAATTTTCCTGATTCTGGTGATGCTCAACAATCTTCTGAGAATAAACTATAGACTTGAGATCCGTCCATAGATAAAAGCAGTGACAGCTCCAGACTCAAAACTTTCTCCGCTGTGTTCACCTTGGGTGATAATGTTAATATATCATGGAGGTCATCTAGAAATATCTTAGGTTCGAGTGATATTCTTTTAAATGATTCAAAAAAATCCTTGTGGGCAAATAATCATTTATTTATTTCCAATTAAATCATATCATCTCAGTGCGTTTTACTTCATACAAGCAGTTAACGAGGCCAAAGAGATTTGGGAACCAATTCCAACTCATCATAACCGGGCTATATTTATATCTTGGCTATCTGAAACTCAAATATTCTTAGTCATATAGTTATCATAATAATAAATATTCGCAACTTCCCAGACACAAAGTTTCATCACCAGAGCTCTCTGTGCTTCAATAACAAATGCAGCTTCAAAGTCGTTGTGATGACGGTTTCTCTGGATAAAAGAAAAACTTATGCCAGACAAAAGGAACTATATTTATCTGAACAGCCGTATCTAGCAGAATCAATAAGCAATTAAAGACAATCAATATGCAATCGTAATTCGATACCAGCTACATAATCAACATACATACTAAGATGATAAACAATACCAATTCCAACGCAGTACTCAATTATCAACGTTGATGTCCATATAGTTCTCAAAAACAATCCTCGGAAACATTGTAGAGATTCATGTCCGCATCTAAATCTTACAGAATCGTACGTGGTCACCCATATTCGATTATTTTCGTAAGCTAGGCTTTGCTCACGTATTAGTTCCAGTTGGCAAAACTTTCCTCCGAAAACTAAATTGTAAAATTGTCACAATAAAATAAATAGACTTATTTGATTAAAAAGTTCCACGAACTTTATCCCCGAGTCTCTGGCCCAGTCTTAATTTTTTAACTCCAACTCACGAGCCCAAAACTCCTTATTCCTCATTCCCCAGCTTCCCCTCCTATTCACGAGCCCTCTCATTTTCTTGTCTTGCGCTCAACAATCAACATTTGTTACAATAGGGATTCTACTTCTTAATAGACACGAAATGCACAATACAATGAAATGGTTCCCTTACATAACGTTAGAAATAAAAGAAAAACTTGTGGCTAAGCTCAATTACGCCACAAAATATTCCAGACTTTTGCGAAGCCATATGAATGACCCTGAATATTGGTTATCAGTCTTTGTAAAAAGAACTGACGGTTTTCAAAAAGGGATACCAGGCAAACAGTGATAGTTATTAAAGTTTTTCTTAAAAATTTACTGTATTGGAGGTTGGCGGACAGCATTGGACGTCCGCAGTCAACCATGACGGCACAAAACGTGCAGGCCGTTAAGAAGGTCATTACGCGCAGTCCGAAAAGATCGGTCCACAAGGAAACGTAGCGATACAAATTCTTGACCTCGCACATAAATCTCTTGAAAGAATAACTTATAACTGTTACCGTTTGGCTGCTATTTCATTTTAAAAACCGTCAGTCCATGATGTTTGTTGCATTACATACACAATAGCTGCAATTTATTATAATCCTCTAAAATACGAGGATTCTTATCTTTTATGCAAATGCTTGAACTGTGTAAGGGCATAAGAAATTTGCAACGAGTTTTAAAAAATTCAAAAAGATGGAGAGTTTCACATTTTTAAAAATTCGATTTCTGTTTTAAGCTAACTTCAATGTCGCTATGAAAAAAAAAAAAACGTTCCCTAATCCCAGCCTTATTTTCTAACCGCTAAAGCCACAGCCTAAATTTTTCTCTCCCCACACAATCACTGACGGCTAAAGTTCCTTTCTACTTTCTTCACTTATATAAAAAAAAAAGTAAGAAGCGAAAAATAAAAAGAGACGAACCTTGCTCTTGTCAGCGTTATTATTCTGCGTCAGCAACAGAGGCGACTTTGACGGCATAAGTATTCGACTCGACGAAGAACAAAAGAGCGGAGTTGGGGTGGGGGTAAGCGGAGATAAAAAGGAAAAAAATTCCAAAGAGGCAAAGAAGCCTCTCGATGCGCCGCGCATGATCAGCATAGGAATTATCCTGGACGCAAAGCGACGACGTATTCGCTACAACAAGCGAAGGAAGAGGACAGGTGAAGGAGCAAATTCCAACAATGGCGTGGCATGACTAGCAAGGCGAATAAATATCGCTGGAGAGGATGCATTAATAGCATCGGTGAAAGATTTGGTAATGCCTGGCGGACATTTTTAACGCATCAAACGCTACAAAACACATACACATAACAGCAAAAGAAAAAGAAATAAAACAAACCTGTGCAAAAATACACGAGAAAATAATTCGAAATGGGTGTTTTTCCACAGAATATTAATAGCTTGGTCTCATCAACCAAACACTATGTCAACTTTTCTTTTCAAAAAGAGAGAAACCTCTTATCAATCTTTCCCCGCCAGATTTGCAACATATTTTCGCTCTTCGCAAGCTTTTGCAACACTCAGAAAAATGTTTAACAAAGTACGCCTGAGGTGATAGCAAATACGGCCTTTTGTCCTATTTTGTACTTTGGCCGTTCCCAGAGGCGTTTTGAGATTAATATCAGAATGCCTGCTTTCTAATAATTTCACCTCACAAAAACCAGTCCTAAACGGAGCACTCGATCGTGTTGGAAGAGATTTCCAGATTTCCATTTCCATAACACTACCACAGCAGTAGTAGTCTCCATTCCATGGTTGTCCAAAACGTCGAAATACACTTCAGATTTAATGGGGTTTTTTTTTAATGTCAATTCTCGTAAAACAACATCAAACACTGAAGTGCCAAAAGTCATGGGATACCTATTCATGACTCGATGTGGCATGGACTCTTTTTGCCCGGCGAAATACAGAAACTTGACGTGGCATGGGCTCTACCAATCCGTAGAATTCCTCTGAAGTGTTGTTCAGCCATGCAGTCTCGAAAGCCGCCCATAATTGCGTGAGTGTTGCAGGTGCAGCTCTTGATCGTACATTAATATCCCAAATATGTTCGATGGGTTCGTGTCTGGCGATCTAGGTGGCCAATTCATTCATTGGAATTGTTCAGAATGTTCCTCAAACCAATCGCGAGTAATGTTGCCTCGATGACATTGCACATTGTCCTCCTGGAACATCCCATCGTAGTTAGGGTACATGAAGGACTGTAAATCGTCACCAAGCAGACGGACAAAACGATTCCCAATCAATTTGTGTCCAATTTGATCAGAGAATCCAAATCCTATCATGTACACACGCCCCCCTCCCCCCCGTTATGATGGAGCCATCACCAGCTTGCAGTGCCTTAGTTCCATGGCCTCAGAGGGTCTGCGCCACACACGAACCCTACCATCAGCTTGCAACAACTTTAATCGTAATTCAAGACTAATCTAGGTCTTTCTAAGGTCCAATAAATATGTTCACGAGCTCAGGCGAGACACACGCGTTCTTGTCGGTCTTCTGCTGCTATATTCTAGCAGTGCCAAATTTCGCTGCAGTGACCTCAGACACGTATCTAGTATACCTTTCATTGAATGTGGTTATTAATTGATGAGTGACGTCTGTTATGAAGGACCATTCTGATCAGATGTCACTGGTCAAGAGCATTTAGTAGCCGTGTTCGGCCACTGCGCTGTCCATGGTGGGAGGTGGTACATGAAATGAGGTATTCTCTGTACATCCTCGACACTGTGAATCGAGGAATGTTGAATGCACGCACCTCTTCAGAAATGGAATGTCTCATGCGTCTAGCTCCAACTATCATTCCGCGTTAAACTCAATAATAATAATTCTCGTCGTGTAGCCATAATCACGTTACGTTTCATAAGACTGCTAATAGTCGAACTGACAGCACCGATACCACTCTGCCTATTTATACAGCTTTTAAGCGAAGCAAGCAACACAAGAAAATTTGCACACGACGCTCCCAATACTTTTGGCATTTCAGTGTACAATACAGAAGAACTTAACTGGAAGAACAAAGTTAGGGAAAAAACGTTCCGGGGTCGTCGACAAATCAAACACGTCCATCATGAATGGAAGAGTAGCAAACGTAACTCATCACTCTAAAGAACAGCTCTCTATAGAGTGTAAGTGAAAGTTGAACTGGATGCATCCCAGAAGTGGCTTCATGCCTGGCTTATCTGTATGCTTTCCTGCTATTGATCGATAGCAACGTCCGTTAATATCCAGTTCAGCTTTCGCTGGGGAGACTATAGACATTACATTCTAATAATGAAGCAATTATAAGTTTAAACCCGTTTACGATACTCTTGTGTAGCTTTAAATAATCCAATAAATAATAATGCAACTCTCTCTCTCTCTCTCTGCGCATAGTTTAACAACCGATTGTATTTCCTATTTAACACCATAGAAGCGTTAGAGAAAGAACAGAATTTTGCATATCAGGATTCTTCATTGTACATTGTCCTTCTGAACGCTCGTAACGCCCAGCTATATCTCCTCATGACATCATTAGTAGTTTAATTGGCTATGTCTACTTTAGCTGATTAATTTTGCTGTACAAATTATATGTGTCAAAGTTCTTGATGAACAGACAAAACACCTCAGCTGTACATACTTATCTCCCCACTCGTATTGAACCTTTCCGCATGTTCTTTACACTTACGCAGTATTTACTCTCTCGAAAGGGTTGATGAAATTCCCTTTTGAGCATGTGTAACAGATAAATTGATGAATTGCCAATGACACTTCTTTAAATCTTGGGGGAAAACGAAAAGAAAGAAACCCTGGAAAAATACTGACATTGTAAAAGACTAATAAAAGTTTAAATTTCATTATCTTCATCAGGAGTTAAGAAAGTAAGTAAATTTTACTATCTTTGTATATGGCACTTTAAAGGACCGAGAACCCTCTGGAACTTCTACGTAAAAGTAATCGAATACAATTAAAACTTAGCTAAAACCACAATCTCCATAAACGGCATCATCTATTAAAGATTCAGCCATTAAAAACCGCCTCACTGACGTTCGAATAGCCTCGATTTTAGTCAATATTTTTATAAGAATATAAAAAAAAGATTGAAAAAACGCATCAAATAGTTTAATCCAACGCGGCCGAGAATAGTGAGTGATCAAGCTATATGACAAACAAAATTTTAGAAGTTTTAAAATATTATTTCTCCAGAAAAGGCGATTCCACACGATTAAAAAAAAGGTGTCTTTCGCCATCACGTAACGTCGAACAAATTCGTTTTACCTACACTTTCATCAGCGTCAATCACGAGCATCATCTGTCTAAATATTCAATGTAAAGCTCTTTTTGACGCCAACGCATCTCCTTCCTCTCACTCAGTGAACTATCTTTTTTTTTTGTTATTTTTAAGTCAATTTTTCCTCCCCCTTTCACTCCATCACCATCTCCGTATCGGCTTTTCTCGGGTTCCACGTCATTTTAACTCAATTTCCGGATCTGTCTCCTTTACAGCGTGAAACGGATACGATTGTGGAGCATAAGTCACGCTTAGCCAAAGACAAAAAAATACGAGAGACTGAGTGAGATGAGGGACGGGTTAGGAAGATTTAATAAAACAAAATAAAAAATAATAATAAAAAAGAAAATTTGAACTGACAGGTTTGACAGGCACGAATAAGACACTTTAAAAACCTCTCTTAACCACTCTCCATTATCCAGACATAAATCGATCCTGAGCGTTATAATTAAATTTATAATTTTTCACCCGCTATGTATTTATTCATGGCAGTCTGCTTTTAGAATAAATTTCAGGATGAGCTCATTGGTCGATTCTGAGATAAAAATGTGTTGCTTATTGCGTTCTTAAAATTTTACCTTTTATTCTTTGCTAAATTTGTATATACAGGGTTATTCAAAAAGAATGATGCAAAAAGAAAACATAGCGATGACCAGTATAATCAATATTTAAAAAAAAAGACTGATATTAAATTATTAAATTTAAGGTAAACTCTCCAAGTTTCATTTGGAAACGCTGAAAAACGCGCCAGTTCGAAAACGCTCACTAAAGGCGTGTTTCAACCGCCTACCTCGACATGCTATCATAGTGGTTGTTGGGGCCAATAATGTGCCAGTGATGCTGTGGAATCACAACGCAGGACTCTTTTTCCCTTCTCTCCAGGCTCCAGTGGTTGTATACTTAGCTCTTTGAAACCGTATGCTTTGCATATGCGTGAGCAGGGGAACTTTTGTTGTATAATGGAATAGCCGTTCCTTTTCAGTTTAAGTTTTGAAATAGGGTAGGCTACTTTTAACAAACTCCACCTGATTATTCATGTTTAAACAAACTATCGACTGTTTCCAAAGCAGATACATACTATGCGCACCTCTCGATAGTGATCTACAGGGTGTAAATTTTAAGTTGACAAAGCAGAATAACTCGAAAAATAAGCTTCACACGAAAAAATGCGTAGAATCCAAAGTTGATTATTTTCGAGGGGGCATCTGCTGGTGCTAAAATTAGCCCACCCCCCCCCGGCCCCTGGGGGTGGGGCGGGGGGCAACTTTAAAATTTCAAATGGGAACCCCTATTTTTTATTGCAGATTCAGGTCCTACATAAAAAACTACGTACATTTTGTCTGAAACATTTTTTTTATTTTTGGTAGATGGCGCTGTAATTCAAGAAAATCCATTTTCTCATTTTTGCGTGGAAATGGTTACGGAGAAATAAAAAATACTTATTTACTTCGTAAATTTTGCCGCAAAGTTATTATTTTATTATTTTTTGCCGCGGATTAGGATAATTATGTTTTGTTTCGTGGTCATGAGGCCACACAACTTTATAATTATCAAACAAATCAACTGATTAGCTAACTAACTAACCGAACATCCTACGTACTAACGAGTGAACTCATTAACTAACAGAGTAAAAAAGTAAAAGACTGTGTAAAGATGAAGTTATTCCCGTTTAAGATTTGGTGGTCCTTAAAAGGACCGATTGTTTTCGTTTTATTTTTTCTTATTTGCAAATACTTGCAAGTAAATGAATTTCGGGGTGCTTGTATTTCCAGTGAGTCCCCTCGCCTCTCACTTTCGGCCTGCTTGTTGTCCTTAAATCCCTTGCATCTCGCCGTTTTATGAAATTAAATGTTCAAATTGATGACCTCCAACTTCGATGCATTTATTGACTCGTTTTGTAAATTCCTGAACACATCTTGATAACATGTCTGGTGTAATTGCAGCGCAAGCATCTCTTATTCTTTGAATCATGTTTTCGCGAGTGGTTGGCGTTTCCTTATAAACGATATCTTTGAGGTAACCCCATAAGAAAAAATCTGGCGATGTAAGGTCAGGCGATCTGGCTGGCCAATTCACAGGACCTTCCCTGCCGATCCAGCGACCATGGTAAAGTCGATGTAGTACTTCGCGCGCTACTAATGAATAATGCGCTGGACAACCATCATGTTGAAACCACATGTGTTGTCGAAGTTCAATACTCAGGTCTTCAAGTAGATCTGGTAGTTCATTTTCAAGTAGGTTACGATATTTGTTGCCATTCAAATTACCGTCTATAAAATATGGACCGATAAGTTTATCGCCAATTATCCCACACCAAACATTAATTGACCAAGGTCGCTGATGGTTGACTTCTCGAATCCAGTGTGGGTTCTGTTCACTCCAGTAATGCATGTTATGTCGATTAACTTCCCCGTGGTTTGTGAATGTTGACTCATCGGAGAAAAGAACTCGTGCAAAAAAATGTTGGTTTGTTTGCATCTGCTGAAGTGCCCAGTGACAAAACGTTAGACGGTTTTGGTGGTCATTGCCATGTAGTTCCTGATGCATAGATACATGATATGGATGAAATTTGTGGAGCTTCAGCATTTTCCAAACACTCATATGTGAAATTCCTGATTGCCTTGATATTTCTCTTGTGCTCGCATGTGGATTATGAGCCACAGCAGCTAGGACTGACACTTGATTGTTTTCTCCACAAACAGTAGCTGCACGGGTTCTTTTTTTCTGGTTCACACTACCTTCCGCAGTAAATTGTTTAATAACTCGAACAAAAGAAGACCGTGATCGCGTTTGGCCAGGAAAACGCTGAGCATAAAGTGCGACTGCATTATCAAAATTTCTCCCACTTTCTCCATAAATGTACACCATCTCAATTTTTTCTTCCACAGAAAGATAATTCATAATGTAAATTCAAAAGCAATACGGCGTTGTACACTCACAAAAACAGTTGAAAAATTACAATCTTTTCTTCTAAAGATCAGAATTTAAAATGTAAACATTCTGAAAAAAATGCCAATGTTTACGTTATTTGTTTGTTGACGAAATGTCTTCAAATTACATTGTAGTTAAAACAATGTAGGAATCGAAATGAATAATAAATTAGTTATTTCCACGCAAAAATGAGAAAATGGATTTTCTTGAATTACAGCGCCATCTACCAAAAATAAAAAAAATGTTTCAGACAAAATGTACGTAGTTTTTTATGTAGGACCTGAATCTGCAATAAAAAATACGGGTTCCCATTTGAAATTTTAAAGTTGCCCCCCGCCCCACCCCCAGGGGCCGGGGGGGGTGGGCTAATTTTAGCACCAGCAGATGCCCCCTCGAAAATAATCAACTTTGGATTCTACGCATTTTTTCGTGTGAAGCTTATTTTTCGAGTTATTCTGCTTTGTCAACTTAAAATTTACACCCTGTATATAAAAACTTTTTTTTCGACCACAATGCTCTCCCGTTTTGACCTAAACTGCGATTCACCCGATTACCCGAAAACATATCGGATGGTTATAATTTAAGTTCCCCACTTCTGCGCGGACTGCAGACCGCGTTATTGCACGGATAATCATGAAACTTTGTGTATAAGCGATGCAGAGCATGGGAAAGAGAATTCCAACGGAAAATTTATTAGTGCATACGGCTGCCCTAAGGAAAAAAGTTCCAGCACTACAGGAACGCGGGTGTTTACAGACAATAGTCTTCATGCAAGATGGTGCAGCACCGCATGTGCGTCGCCCAGTACAAAAATTTCTTCGTATCCACTTCCAAAGCCTTACATTGTCTATTTTTTTTTAGGTGAACCATATTTTTTAATTCATTGAAAAGCCTTACAGTAATTTTTTAAAACCTAGATAATGTTTATTTGCACAATTACCTCAAAAAAAGACCGACTTCATAAAAATCATTAATAAAATACGCGGCCGTTGTTTTCTTGCTCCAAATCAGACAATATAAAAAAATCCCTAAAACTAAAACCAAAAACAAATGTTAAATGAAAAGCCATGGAAGTATATGATCCCGTATAAACAAAGCACATCAAAGCCTTTCTTTGTTCTGAATCTTTAATTCATTCATGCATTATGTATGAAGATTTTTTCATGTTGAGATTTTTTTATTTTTTTCTGCTTAAATAAATATCAAACTATTGCATCTATTATCCAACCGTGTGTGTTTTAAAAATGCCACCGCTTATTGGTGCTTAAAACGAACCAGATAAAACATTTTTAAATAAATAAATAATAATCAGGCAAACGTTATTAAAACTTCTATCCTCTATACACAACAATTTTCAGTATTTATCTACTTACCATTCTCGTTGAAATTTTACGTCCATTAACTTTAAGATTTTTCATTCTGCAATTCTTTATCTCAACGAGACCATGTGAGCAGCAAGTTTTTAAGCCTTAAGTTAAATCTGATTAAAAAAAAACAAAAAGTTTTCATAATTAATTACCATTTTTATGGCTGTTACGTTACTAAAAAAATAAAATATTCAATTTTTAACTATTTAATCTTATCTGAGTATAGTTATAAAAAATTATTCTGCCTTTCTGCAGATAAATATTTGACTTTCTCTTTTTTTGTAATTTTTTTTTTCTTTTGGAAAACCTCAATAACTAATAATGGTTTTAAAATCCTTTGCGGTTGCAATGGTAGTACGATGTCCATTTTACCTGGAAAACTTGAATATAACCAGTTAGTCAGTATACAGGGTGCGTTCACAAAGTTTCAAGACTGGTCTCAGAACAAACAATTTATTAAACATTTTTGTACAGCGATCCCTTGGGCATCAACAGAACGCTGCCAGCATTTTTTCCTTAGTTCGTAGGCTCCCTGGAACTCTTCGCACGGAAGGCTGTCAAGGGACCTCGTCGAAGCTGCCTGGACCGCTGGAATCCTGTCGAATCGCTTCTCTTAATTCGGGAGAACAGAAAGTCGCTGCTGGGAGCTAGGTCGGGGCTGTAAGGTGGTTGGGACAGTGCTGCCACGTTGAACTTGGCCAAAACTTCGCCGGCGCGAGCGACATGTGAGAGGGCCAATTGTCTCTGACCTCCTGGCGGACGCACTCCAGCCTTCACACGCCGGAGCACTCCAGCCTGACGCTGCATTTTTGATTCTCCGAGTTTCCGACGGAGGTCAGTGACGCGCACTCACGCCACTAGCGATTTGCTCACTCCAGCGTCTCGGAAGTAACTGCCGCTGGTGCTGTCGGTTAGCTGACACCCCTCCCCACTACTTCACCCTGTCGATGGAACCGGTCTGCGCGCCCTCCCCTACTCAGGAAAAAATCAGTCTTGAAACTTTGTGAACGCACCCTGTATTAGACTATTTCTCGATACAGCGCCCATAGCACGTGTTTATAGGTGTAACCATACAAAACGAACACGCATAAATTCTTACAAATGAAAAATATTAGTCGGTGCTCTAAGTTATCGCAAGCATCACTTAACAAAGGAATCCCTCGAACATGTATATCACAGATTTCCACCAAATTGAAATATGTTAGTCACCTGAAGCTACTATAGATGCTTGCAAAATAAGAGTGCGAAATTGTTTTTCTTTCAAAATAAACCGCGAAAACTAAAAAATTTCAGCATACATAGCCATACAAGGACTCCATTGTTAAAGCAGTTAGGCTATATGGGGTTCCCTTGTTAGTACAAGTTAATCAAACAGGCATTCATGCCGCTTCATATTCAACGTTTATCAATTTATTACTGTTTATAGGTCTTCTCCTGGGCAGAACTTTCCCATCTGAAGCCCACCACTTTTCTGATATCGTCGCCCCATCTATATGGGGACATAGTCGTGGTCGTCTTACATTTCCTGGATACATTAAGATAGTCTTTAAAAGGGCTCAAAAATGTTCGTTGTGACGCGCCCAGCAAACTAACGAACGAACTAACGTTTTGTGATATGAAAGCCGGAAGAAAGTATTTCAACATGTCCAGCGCATTGCCATTTTGTTGTCGTACTCGCTTTATCACGTCGAACACCTTCGTTCGTTCTCTAATCCACGTAATTCGTTTTTTATCCCACCTTCTGATATCTAGCATGCATAGAGTTCCGTATATCTTTGGGTAACTTGTAATCGTTGGATGGCCTTGTATGGCAATTACGATATTAAATTTAATTATTTACTTTAAACTTACTGCATTTCTGAATTAACTACTTTGATTAATCAGGTTCTTTCTATCTTAAAGCTCACGGAATTCAGTCAATTCACTATCCCTCAATGCTAACAAAACTAAATACATGCTTTATCAGCGCAACAAGCAAAGCATTCCGGATAGCTTATTAATCTATTACAATTCTCACCCACACAGTAGTATCAAATCATTTACATTTTTAGTGATATATTGTTAATTAATTCATGTTAAATCATTTTAATTAATCTTAATTCTAAACAGGAAATGATTTCTCGGCTACATTTTTTACCATCCTTTATTTTATTAAAATATGCTATGGCATTCTTTTCTGGGGATCCATTACTGCATACAATCTTACACGTCTACACAAAACTTCAAAAATGTTTCTTGCGCATCTTATTAAAATTACGTAGGTCCCACTCAGTCTCCAAATACTTTACATCATTGGGAATTCTTGCTATTTCACAAATTTATCTTATCCAGTTATGTCTGTTTATAAAATATTCTTTTCCCTCCTATTTCCATTTATCCTCAGAGTAACGTGCATTCCTATTTAACTCGTACTGCGGCTTCAATTAGACTCTAGTTCAGGGCCGTCCAAATCGTGCACGTCGCCCGCGTGCAACATAAAAAGCCGAGGAGATAGTCCAAAACTCAGGAGGGGAGTGAGTATAGTTTTTCCTATGCAGTGTTGCCAGACTTTAGGGGGCGATTCCGTTAAATGAGGCATTATTTCTTTTGTTACTGATACTAGCTTGTTTCTCGTCTCGCATAATATGGCGCACATTCCGAAAAAGCATAAAATCACTGAACCAGTATTTAAACCGGAGTGGGAGAATATGTTTTGTTTTTTTTTCCATTTAACACGGATAGGATTCTAAATGCTTTATATGCAATCGTGTCCTATCGGGAAAAAGAAAATACAATTCTACCTGACATCGCGAAAATTATCGCATTAAAACGAAGGAAATAAAATGGTAAAGTGCCTCGGTTTGTTTTTGTTTTTTTTTTTGTTTTACAGTGTCGAATTGATAATTAGCAACTCGACTTTAAGGAACTGATCAACGTAATGTGCAATAGGTGGGGGGGAGGAAAATTACCCGCGTGCAGATATCTTGGACAGCCCTGCTCTAGTTAGAAGCACGTGCATCCTACATGGGGACTAAATGGTGGTTCAAAATACCCGAATATGTCGGCGCCTTACCCTCTAGTAGTTCATTTAAAAAGACTTTAAAAACCTTTTACTAACCAATAATCTCCCTATTAATCAGAGTATATCTTTGGTCAATTTTACATTTAGACCAAATATCTCCCGTGGGGAAGGCCTATGTCGTGCAGTAGACTGAGATGTGATTATCGTACTTGTTGGTCTTTTCGGCCATATGTGGCCCGGATTGGTGATTATGCAATTAACGAAATAAATAAATAAGCAAATAAATAATTAAGCAATAATTTGTTCTTAATATGGATTTCATTGAAGATCCATCGATCTGCAAATGAATCAAACAAGCCAATAAGAGTAAACTAAGGGCGAGAAACTATTTATGGGTTAAAATCGTGTTTCCTGTTCTACTTAGAAACCCATAAATTCTTTTTATTTTACTAATTAATAATTATTTACTGCAAGGTGGTCGGCCCATTCTTATTTTTATTGAAAGAACGAACTTCAGTGAAGACCGTCAAGCCATACAGTGAAGTCCATCTAAGGGGCGTTTTCTATATCCCATGCCTGAGAGGACAACCGTCCTTTATTTAAATCGAAAGATTAGCGCATTAATAACATCGTGGCATATTTAAAATATTTTACATTCGAACCCCAATGTGTGAAAAAAAAATTCTGAACGCAATTTCCAATAGCGGAGGACGTCCATCTTGGATGAAGCCGTGACGTCAACGGAAATACATCGCATGCGAGATTAATCATGCATAAATTAAATGAAATTAATTTAAATTTTTTTAAAATATGCGACAATATTATTAATGCGTTAATTTTTAGATTTAAATAAAATTGTATGTGACCGTAGAGATGTCCTTTAAAGAACTGCTATTTTTAGAAAGGATTTTAAATGTCTTTCGCATACTCGTCGGTATAAAGATTTCTTAAGTCTCTAAGCAATATTACGTGACATTTAAAGTTGAAAATACACGCCATTAGTAATTTCTAATACCCTCTTTAGTTGCATTTCTCCCCACTTTTCATCCAGTCTTCATGTTCTCGTAAAATGCTTAAAAGTTAAGCTCAGCCACCCAAGTTTGTGTCTTCCTTCTTCGTTGCTGAGCACTTAGCCGTGAAGCGTTTTCTGCTCAGGTGCTTCTCTCTTCGATGAAACTAACCGACGAACGAAGCCAGAGGGAGGGAGAATTGCCAAAAGGTAGCCAAAAAAGATAAATAAAGAAGAGGGGAAAAAAAATCTTGAAAAATATTCAAAGCATTAAAAAAAAAAATCCTTCTTGCCCTCTTCTTCCTCAAACTATTCCTCTTCAGTGCCATCACTTTCATTAACATAGTTTGCAGAAAATAGTAATTCGGAGAAGGACTTCTTTCGAAAAATTCCACCAAATTTCATGTTCAATGAAATTCATCGAGTGAGGATGTAAATTTATCCCTTACCCTTACTTCAACCCATCCTCGTTTTCTCTTTAAAATGGAAGAAAAAAATTTAAAACTTTTGAATTACTAAACAGAAAACGCTTCGAATCTAATTGAAGGGATCAGCCGGCCGTGCAAATAGAATTAGAAAAGTCCCGGCGAAAAATTAACTCGGAATCGTAGAAACTGTAACGGAACGCGCCATTCCGGCTACAACTTTAATAAGTTTTATCAATTAACAATCAATTTAATTGGTAATTCAGCGGAGGTAATTGGTAAAATCCAAATCGGTTGAACTAGAAGAGAATTCGGAAAGACTTAAAAGGTAGAGGATGAAGGAAATGAAAAAGAAAAAAAGAAAAAAAAAGACAAACAGTAGCTGTTGACAGCGATTCTCCATTAGAATCAGGACGTTTAGCAACACTGCGCCTGCGTAAACACCTTCTGAGCATCGATTGAGCGATCAGAAAGGTTTTAAAACAGCCGCCTATTAAATGTTTTATCAGTTCGTGTCAGCTTTGACTTTGAAGAGCAGATAAATGGATTTCAGATCGCCAACAGTGAAAAATCAATCAATAAGACCGTTCGAGCACAGGCTTGCAACCATACAACGGAAAATGCCCCGAAAGGCAATCGCTAAAATTCAGTTGTAGATCACACAAACGATCACGTCTCGATCGGATTTCGTAAAGCTAAGAGCAAGGGAAACATTTAAAACGAGTTCAGGTGTATTTCCAGGTAAAAAATAAAGACACCTAACTATTTTTCATATCACGATGACACAGCATGGTTTTAGAAAGATATTCCTCAATATAATCTGACGACTGATAAGGCCTGATAACGAAGGAACGTACTAAGGCTTTTAATACAGGTAGTTTATTTTAAGGTCTATGTCAAGTACCAATTGACCTGTATTTAAATGAGAAGCATGCAAACTTAACGATATTGTTTGGCGATTAAAGGCAGAGAAACAACGGCAATTTTTAGTATGCATTAGATTAATATCAGACTTCGCTCGCGTTGGTTGAATATATACAGGTTGTTTAGGGTAAATTTTTCAATAACTAAATTTGACTTTTTTGCCAGCTTTGACTAACTATACAGGATTTAATTTGCCCACGACTTCTCCAGGGTTATTCCTATGAAAAAATCCGTTGCATAAAAAAAGTCATTTTTTTTTTTTTAATTTTAATAATGTTCAGTGTAAGAGTGTACATAGTATTGTTTGTTATTGTTGCCTTGTCATATTGTAGATAGTATTATTGTTGAATTTACAAAACCCGTTGAAATCCATTCAAATTAGCGAAAACCCTTTTCCGGATTATGTTAATCATTATGAAAAGCTTGACGCCCATTGGTTTCGCGGTTATAGAGATTATCGCGAATATACACACAGAAAGATAGACATACATTGACTTTATTAATATAGATTTAGTTTCATTTTGTAAAATTCGAATTAATGAAATAAATAAAAATATAATTTTTAATGTCAATGTTTATGGGATGTATACTCAGCCTTTTGATGAAAAGTTTGTTGTTGTTCCTTGATGACTTTAGTTCGTAGATTTTGGTTGAGACACATTTTGTTGACTGGGATGTGATGCACAAAGTCTGGTGTTGTCTGTGCCTAGGACAGTGAAAAGTTATTGAATGTTGATTCTCTTGAAATAATTCTATTGATGAGAATGTACTGTCGATATGCTCTTAACAAAGCTAGTATGCAGTTAATTATTTTCCAATACGACATTTTTGGCTGATCCGCTAGGAGCATACATGAAAAGGCTGTCTGGAGATTCAACGCGTGGGCATGCTACGTACATTGTCCATGTGAAAAGCACGAATTCTCCAAATCGACTCCCACTACTTTTAATGACTGTCTTTACGCTTTGGTCATAGCAAATGCAAGCCGAACTGGAGTAACGCAATTGTGTATTTTAAGGAGATTCGTTTGCTCAAAAGCTTCATGTCGAAGGCGGTCTTGACCTCGTCTTTCTGTACGTTGTTCAGGTGTTTCTCTTTGTCTTGCTTCAGTTCTCTCATTCGTTCTTTCATTCTCTGCAGACGGTTTGTTGTTTCTTCCAATAACTCGTTTGATCGGGTTTGAGCTGCATGCCTCGCAAGCAGAGGTTCACCTTCCAAAAGCACTTTTTTCGTCGAGGCACATCCGCTATACAACAAAGAAGCTCGAACCCGATGACAAATTTTTTTTATGACTAACAATTCTGTAACACGTAATTTATTCAGAAATCTGTTGCATTGTTAATGTTCCTCTTCAAATTAGAGGCACATTAGAGGCTTATTATAAAAATATGACTGCAACATGCAGTTTATGGAGAAATAATGTTCTTTTTAAAGTTTTTATCGTTGCAATAATTAGAGATTACAAAAATATCTTTTCCTTAACTTATGGCCAAACAAAAATTCAACATTAATTCCAGGTAACTCGATGAGTTTAGAGGGGAAAAATTGATAAAATCAAGCGAGAGTTAAGTGGAATAAAAATAACATGACTTTATATCAGGCGTCGATAAAAACTGCAAAATTCACAAGTTTTACAATGCTGCTGTGCCATCTAATGACAATTTTTATAACCGCAACATGGGGACGGTCAAAGCATATAGCCCTTTAATATTTCTTGTTGGTAATATGAAGAACGCCAATACTTAAGTTAGAAAAAAATAGAAATGGGTCATGAAGTTATTTTGTATCTAGATGCTGTAAATTCAAGGGCAAAATATTTTTTCTACCCTTTTAATCTGGAATAGACTTTCAAGAAAAAAAATTATCAGAAAGCAACGGATTATTAAAATAAAAGCGGGATGTAGAAAGCGATTTCGTTATTAACAATATCCATATATCCTACCCTACAGAGCATCCACAAACATTAGATGGAGGAAGATGAAAAAAATGTACACACAAAATAGTGACATTTGCTCAGGAGCACATGAGATTTAACTGCAGAAATCAAGCCTAGGTTTTCGTTAACCAGATCTTGAATTATTTTTTTTATTTACATAAAGGTATATTAAATATTTGTAAGCTTTATGAGACGTTTCCAGTTTTATTTTCGTAAGCCAATAGATTTTAATTTTAAGTAATGGATATAAACATCAACTGTATCCTGTTTCTTATAGAAAATATCATGTGCAGATCCTCCATCGTGAAAACTTGAGCCGCTCGACCTGAATTAGCGAAGAGGCGTCCCCAACAGTGCATTACAAATTTTGACACCAGAATGCGTACGCATATTTCGCATGCGCAGTAAAATAAATTCGAAATCGTCAAGTACATAAATGAAAGAAAAAATATTAAATCTTCTGCGCCTGGACTCAATCAGATTCAGTGGCTTTTCGCTTATGAAACCCGTATAACCACGCAAATCCATGGCAGAGTAATGAAAAACGTTTCCCGGACTACGTAGGTTAAAGCATCCTGAAAAGTTGGACACTCATTAGTTTCTCGACATATACACACAGACAGACAGACATTAACTTTTATTAATATAAATTTCCTCTGTTAATTCCTCCTTATTTTCGCGTTTTAAAATGGGAGTGACACTCAGTTACTTCATAAGTACAGAGTGCCCCAAATTGACGTAAACACTCTTTGAAAGGTTATAGCTCAGCAACGAAACGAGATATAAGGTTTTTAAGGTATATAAGGCTCAGCAAAGAAATATAAGGTTTGTTGTGTATGATCCAGACGGCGCTGGAAAAGCATAGCAACACGTTCATTGTTGTTCATTTGTTTATAAACCAAAATGGCGGTGAGAACTTAAGTTGATACTGAAGTGTTATTGGAAAGTGCAGAATGTTGTTGAGGTTCAACGAAGTTGGAGGGTTGAATTTGGTACACCACCGCCAACAAGGGTAACAATAACAAAACTCCGAGACAAGTTTGAAGCCGAAGGAACGGTGAAAGATGTGTTGAAAAGTCGGTGCGGAAGAAAGAGAAGTTCCACTGATAACGAGTGTTGATTCCGTCATGGAGGTTTTGCACGATCAAAGAAGTCAATGAGGCAGTGTTCTCGTGAAATTGGTATCGCCAAATCCAGTTTGATATATTATTAGCTACAATCCGATCGGTATGTCGCTCTATTCGACTTCGGTGTTGGGAGTGTACTTCGCAGAAGGTGGACATTTTGAACGTATACGGGTTTAAGGAAGTTTAAGGAATAAAATACAACCAACCTTTTATTTCTATCTCATTTCATTGCTGAGTTATAACGTTTCAAAGAGTGTATACATCAATTTGGGACACCCTGTATATAAAAATGTCTGTCTACACAAATCCATACCATTTGATCAAATAGGGCAAATTTTGCACAGACAGATGAAATTTACCGTCTACTTTTAACAATTTAGTAATCCGCCACTTTCTATTTTTGTTCTTAATTTTTTTTTACAAAATTCTTAACCAGCTCCATTTATTTTCTTTCAGCGCCTATGCCATAATTAACCCATTCTAACGTTATGTATGCCCAACATTTAAATTAATACCAGCTGTGAATGACTGCGCTTGAGTTTTGTTTACAGTTTTGCTTCGTATAATAATTTTGTTGACTCTTTTCGTCACGTCTTTTGCAGAATTTTAGTACTTTTTAATGATTTTCTGTTCATAATTAAATTAATTTTTTTTTCAATTCAACAACTTCCAGCAAATTTCAGCGCGCTGTCAGTACTGCTTTGCTTGTGTCGCCACGCATTGCTTGCGCTGTTTTACGGATATATTAAGACAAAAACAACTGTTATTTCAGAGTGTGCAACTTAGAACTTATGACAAGTTGTTCCATTTTAACGTGCTAACCTTCAATTCAATTGTAGTAGTCATGTGGGTTTTTTTTAATAAATGCCCTTAAAAAAATAAAAATAAAATAAAAAAATAAAAAAAGCGAACATCCGTCGGGCAAAACACACAAAAAGGTTGTGTGGGGAACCTTATGTCGAAAGTCATACAAGCTGCGATTCTCACAAAAAAAAGGTTTAAGGGGGAAAATATTTTTATTCCACGCATTCCTCTAATACCGAGCAATATCCCCTTTAAACTTAAGTGACTGAAATTCCCAGTCCGACTTGCGTTCAGAGTAACTATAAACTCAAGTATAGTCATTCACAGTAGCCGGCATTAATTTAGAAAGTCCATGGTTTTCATATGATGAGCTGCATGTTGGTTTTTCCAAAGTTTAAACTTATAAAAATTTAATCCTATATGCACCATAGGTTGGCTACAGCTATTGTTTATCTTAAAGCTCACAGTAATGGAAGAATCATGTTTCAAAAGGACCACTCATTTGAAAAGAGCAATTGTAAAAGATTTGTAAATCAATAAATATGAGTTAAGAATGATGGAGGGATTTCAAACGGGGAGAGAAATATATATTCAATAAAAATAAAAAATAATTAAAGGCGATAGCATGTAAGACCGGGGGGAAAATAAAAAATCACTGATAGCAGCTAGTATCTTGATAGGAATAAAGATGACGTTAGGTTTCCCAATAATTTATTTAAAATTAATATACAGAATAAATGAATGAATGATAACGACGCGAAAGTAAACCTCGTCATATGTTATGTCTAGAAATAATAGACACGAAGTATTAATTATATTTAATAAATTAAAGCATAAATGAAAGATTCCAAATGGTCTAAGTGGTTAAAAGATGCATTCTCGTGGTGCCGGTTCAATCTCAGCTCATGGAATTTCCTTAATATTTCTATTTATTATATTTTTATATGTTTATTCTAGGTCTATTAAACGGCGCTTTAAAAATACAATCTCACCTGGATCTGAATCCCCAATCAAAAGTGGCTGACATCTGGCGCTCAAAAAATCAATCACTCGAAAACAGGATAAATAAAGGCTGCCCATACAATCTACTTGTGAGCCATACATCAATAATACACTGTATTAAGTAGATATTTAAGTAGATATTTTGAAAAGCGCACGTCTTATACATGGTGATTCTGAAAAAGTGTGTATAACTGTAAGCAATGACAGGTGACCAGAATGAACATTTTATTTTAATACAATGTGGGTCCGAATTTGAACACTAACTGAGATATGAACAGAAATAAAAATGCCGCCACCAACATCAACAAGTTAATAACCCAGATTCTGCAACGCCTAGAATAATGAATTTTGAAGGAATAATAGGGTACATAAAATTCTGTATATCGTTAAAGTTTGAACGAATTCCAACGAGTAGTTTCCAAGTTACACACTCAACATCGTAACACTTGCTGGTTAGGACTCGCATATGAGCACAGTTACAATTTTGAATGCGTAATTCGGAAACTACTCGTTGGAATAAAATCAAACTTTAACGGTAAGCAGTATCCTATTATCCCTCCAAAATTCTTTATTCCAGGCGTTGCAGAACCTGAGTTATTAACTTGTTGATCTTGTGGCGGCATTTTTATTTCCGTTCATATCTCAGTTGTGGTTCAAATTCGAGCTCACATTTGTTCATTCTGGTCACCTGTCATTGCTTACAGTTATACACACTTTTTCAGAATCACCCTGTATACTGGGTGGGCCAAAAGTCTGTTATCACCCATACAATTTCAAAACGAGTGGAGTTACAACAAAACTGTTGCAGGCAACACAGGAAATTAGGTAGGAGCTAAACAATGTGGATGTCAAACTTGACCTTTGATGTCGAATTTTGCACCTTACAACTTTGCAACCGTTACAGGTAGAGAAAAATTTCCAATTGTACAGTGCTCAAGATACATTTGTCAATGAAGGAAGTGCTTCTGCAGTGTATTTCACGGAACCCATCACATTTAACATCATGGTGGGCGTTTTGTCTGTACAAGCCTGCTGAATTCGTTGTTTCAAATCATTTACTGAGGCTGGTACAGTTGCATACATCTTGAGCAAAGAAATTTCATTTTGTTGTAGCGGGTTTATTTTTAATCTCTGTGTGTTCTGTTAAAATAGGAGTTTTGAGCTCTACAATTGTACAAATGGAAATTTTTCTCAACCTGTAACGGTTGTAAAGGTGCAAGGTGCAAAATTCGAGGTCAAAGGTCAAATTTGACACCACCATTGTTTAGCCCCTATAACTTCCTATATGTTGCCGCAACAGATTTGTTGTATCTCCACTCGTTTTGAAATTGTATGGGTGGTATCAGACTTTTGGCCCACCCTGTATATTGTGTTGTTAGCCTTTTTTACATATTTTTCCTGTTATTACATTTCATGTTAATGCTGTTTTAATAGCAGTTTTTAAGTTTAATTTATTTATAATAATTTAATCGTTAATATTGAAACGGTAAAAGTTGAAAAATTTGTGTTTCCTGTAATATTTCTTGCATTGTCATGTTTATTATTTCATGCGGTGCTTCGAGACATAATTCCCAAATTTTTGAGGCACAAATTCCATATTTCATATTTTCTTATTAATACATTTAATGTTAATAGAGTTTCAATAATTTATTTATAATTTTAATAATTTAATTTTATGTTTAGCGTTAATATTGAAACGGCAAAAATTGAAAAAATGCGTAATATTTTTGCCTTGTAATTTTTATTATTTCATGCAGTGCTTCGAGGCATAATTGCCAGATTTTTGAGGCAGAATTCCATATTTAATAAATCCATTAGAATTTCAAGCTTTTATTTTACCGCATGGTATAACGTTTGGCCCTCAGAAACATATCGGACCTTTTCTCAAGATAATGCATCACAGCCAAGAAGCTTCGTCCATCCATTTCTCACCAAAAACAACAGGATAATTAAATAAATTAAAAAAAAAAACAAACCTCACTTTAACGCCATCTATTGGTAAAGTCTTGAACGATATTCTTCATATAAAAATTAAATCAATTAATTGAAACTAATTGATCAATTATTTAGTGGATTTTTTAATTGATTCATGTATAGTCACCAGGAGTAAGTAAGTGTGCAAAATTTCAAGTCAATCGGTTAATAGGAAGTAACTTTAATATCGATTACAAAATTCTACCCAAACAGACAGACAAAGCAAATAGAATAAAGTGTTAAAAAATTTGTCCATTTTAGAGTGTATTTTGCAAGTAAACAAGAACTTTTTATATCGAAATACTGTGGCAGCCGTTTTTTTTTTTTTGTTTTTTTTTACCAGTTTTCGAAATCGACTGTGACGCCATCTGTCGGTCGGTTGGTTATGTTTCACAGATTAAAGAACTCTTCATTTAAAAATTTAATCAAGATATCGTTGTCCTTAATCTTCCTATTATTTTTGTAAAATTTTTGAATATATAAATTTATTAAAAGTTGTTTGCGTTTCTGATCAATATTCTTTTTTATTTACAGAGCTTAAAGAGACTATCATATATTGTCCCCAGTAAAATATTACCTTAAATTCAATCAAATAAATGCCAGGAATTGTCCAAAAAAACAAAATGTTGGTTCAACTATCCAAATTTATTTTGTCGCCTTCAAAATAGGCCCCATTTGATAAAATATACTGATGCCAACGAATAATTTTGTCGTCGAAACAGTTCTTACAAGCACTTTCTGGATCAAACCTTCTTCCACAGGAAAAAGTCTCAGTGGGATCATATCTGGCGAATACGCTGCTTGGTCGAAGACATTAGTTGAGTTTCTGACCAAAAATTTGCATACAAGAATGGATTTTTGGGACAGCGCATTATCGTGGTACGAGATCAAAGAATTGTTCTTTCACAAATCTGGCCTTCTCCAATGCCTCAGCCCAAGGAATTTCGTTGGCAACCAAAATTTGAGGCAAATCTTTGTTCGATACTTCTTATCCATTTCAAGAATCGCACAGCTTACTTTTGGTCCACTCAGAAAACCAATAGCTGTAAACAAACTGGTTAATAGTTCGCGATAAAACTCTACATTTCAGTTAGGTACAATAGTGCAGTCTCACAGCAAAAAAACTTTTCATACGCGTGTTTTTATAATGAAAAATCCCCGGTACTGTATTTATTTATTTGACTGATTATATATCTAGTTCATAATATTTCATTCTAGATAAATCATTCATTTCTAATAAAGAAAGAATTTTTGAGTTCGCATTTTCCATGATCGAATAAAATTCTTTCTCGCAATCCATTCCCTTCCGTGTGTAGCGTAAAAATTTTAACATTCGCTCGTACCATCGAGTGAATCCAATGAAAACGTAAAACATGGCTTCGGGGTTCATTCGTTCCAGTTCTCCAATCGTGAAGATCTTTATTCCCCCATCTTCATAATAAATTCTCTTTGTGCTCCCGAGAAATTATTCTCACGACTCGGCGATTACTTAATTTTGCACACGGACCTCATTTTTCACGTTTTGTTCCCGCATTGAAAATGTTCATTGCATCGTCCCATATATAAACGAAAACGTTAGGATGATGGGGAATTTCAAGACGAAAGCATCAAATGCATATTTAAGAGCATTATATTGAGAATTGTTGAAATTGAGAATTTTTACACTCGATTAATTATGTACAGTAAGGAGGAGACTTTCTAAGTTTATAGCGAAGTTGTAATCTATAAAACAGAACTACTCTATGCGTATATTTCTACCACATTTTTATCCTTTCTCCATTAAAAATTGTTTTCGATGCTTGTTATTTCCTCCGGTTCCTCGATATCAAAAATCTCATTTATCCCAGAGATTCCTCTTTCCCTGCACTTTCTTTCTACCTTGTCGTTGCTACGGGTTACGACCGGATTGAAATCATGTTATGAAAGAGGGACGTCGAGATTATGGTTGCAAGACACGAGTTTCTAAGGCGGGGGAGTTGCGAGTGCGAGCGGGGGATGGTACTCGGAGGTTATGTAGGAGGGGAAGAGATAGGTACGAAAATGGAACTTCACTCTGCGTGTGTCACGTGATTTACTTCCCTCTCTCTTTCCTTCCCTCCCTCCCTCTGCTTTCCCTATGACGTATGGTAACTGTCAGAAACTCACCATCAGCAGTCGCTTCTTCTACGCGCATTTGCGAAATTCCCTCGACCTCCCTTTTATGTTTGGCGATGAAAATTAACTTCCGTTCGATGAATCATCATCTTCGTCGTCATCATCATCATCGTCATCATCAACGACCGCTACATCGCCCCCAATGCAATAAATTTCTCCCCTATTAACACCGCGCGCCTCAAATAGGTTCGGAGATTTAAAATTTACTAAATCTCGCACTTCAACATAAATTCTGATTTTCATTTTCCTTCAACTCGAACGTCGATCAGGTATTTCCTGGGAACTTTGAAAAAACACAGGAAACTTACGAGTCATCAGGCCATCATGATTTTAGGGTACATGCTTCTGAAAAGCATGTAAACTACACAGGCGAGGAAAAAAAATCGACGCCGCCTACATTTCTGCTCTTGGGAGCTTATCTTAGCTGAAAAGCGATAAGCGATAAAACATTTGGAAGAGTGATTTTGCAGCTTTAAAAAATACCTAAATCTTTGTTTTTACAAAATGGATTTTGAGAAACACTTTAAGAGTCAATTTTTTCTCACCCATGTAGTTTAAATATACTCTTCGACAAAAAAAAAATATATCGACTCACCAAGAAGGAGTTACGCAGTGGATGCGACAAAATCACGCAACTGCAAAATAAAATGACATCTGGTTGCTCAGTTAGCATCGTAACTATCTGCATAACTATTTGCTTTTGTGGAGATTATGGCAGAGTAGCTGCACTGATATGCAGTTTCTATACCGGAAAACTGTATTTTGGAGTAACAAGTCACGCTTTGGGTGAGAAAAGTTTCAATTGTTGCAATGCAGAAACTGAGCAATTCATCAACGTTCAAAAAGGAATGATGGGTTTTTGGGCCAATAGTGGCAGCATTTCAGAAACTGCGGAGCTTGTTAACCGTTCGCGTGCTGCTGTGGTAAAAGTATATCGCCCATGGCAAAATGGCACTATAGAAAATAAGCGACGTGGAAATTGTGGTGCTATGACCCAGCCATAGATGAAATAGGGGAACGGCGGTTGCGGTAGTGCCTTCAGGTGAATAGACGTGGTACAGTGCAGCAAATTACTGCCCAATTGAACCAAGCAGCTACCGCAAAGCGTGTTTAGAACCACAGTTCAGCAGACTGATGGTTCCAGCATCGGCAGAAAAGGCTGGAATTTGCACGGCAGTACCGACAGCGGACATCCACTGATTGGCAAAAGGTTACCTTCTCAGATGAATCATGTTTTTTTTGTTCCATCGGAAGGATGAACGTTGGCGCATACGGCGAGAAACGTCAGAAAGCAAACACCCTTCAACCATTTGTGGACATCAACAAGCCGGCAGCGTTATGATCTGGCGAATGTTTTCGTGGCATTCCTTGGGTGCATTCCTCATTGTGGATAGGAATATGAATCGATTCCCGCTGGCCATGTACACCCATACATGACATTAATTTTCCTGGGCATGATGGCATCTTCCAGCACGACAATGAAACATCTCACACAGTTGGAATTGTACGTGAGAGGTTAGAAGAGCGTGAGGAAAACTTTGCTGTACTTCCCTGACCCCCAAATTCCCTGACTTAAAGCCAATCGAGAATCTACGGGACCACCTTGAATGGGTTATTCGCTCCATGGATACTCCACTTCGCACCCTCTAACAGCTGTCAACTGAACTGCAGTCAGCATGGCTCAATATCCGTGTGAACATTTTCTAGCATCTCAATGAGCCTCTCCCAGCCCTTCTGGCCGATGTCTATGGACTCTATATTATGGAAATGACAGTTGTCTCCTGAAAATATGAAAGTATTAGACCGACCTAATGAGTGCTCTGATCTTCATTCCATTTCTAGAACGAACTAAAGAGAGCGATACGAAATTTAACAACTATTTCTTCGTTCCCTTCTGTGGCGAGCCTGTTGAGACTACAGGAAATTGGCTGAAAGTAGGTTGCTGCTGTCATGAAAGCAGGTAAAGATTAACCGAGTCATTACTAATTACCATATTGTAGCCAGTTTTTACCAAAATATAACATGCGAATACTTTTGATGTCGTAATGTATAATATCTCCATATAATTGCTCTTTGTATAGTGTAAAACACACTTTGTAATCAAATGTTCATGGACACCAGCATTTCTGAATTGCAGGCTTCAGAAAACAGGAATTAGTAAGCAGTTGTACCTACTGTTGCTCTAATGACAGCCCCTGCTCTCCACAGGTTTTTGGTAGTAAGAACCTAGAATTTCCCTCCATTCCGGCCTCAAAGGCACTGGTTAGTTTAGCCATTGATGAAGGACGCTCTGGCTCGTAGTCGGCGTTCCAATTCATCCCACAGATGTTCAGTGGGATTAAAATCCGGGTTCTGGATAGGCCAATCCATATTTTCAACCCCGTTGTCTTGAAACCAGTCGTGCACAGACCTTGCTTTATGGCAAATAGCACTGTCATATTGATACAGAAAAAACCCATGCCCGAACTGTTCCCACAATGTCTCAATAAGCAACACCATTCATCGTTCCTTCAACAGAAACAAGTCTGAACCTTAAAAAAGAACCCCATACCATGATGCCACTTAATCCAAACATTACAGGAAACGTTCTCCAGGCATCCAACTTCATCCAGGCATCCAACTTCATCCAACTTCAAACAGGCTCTGATTGTCAGAGTGTATACCGTGATTCATCAGTCCATAGGACACATTTCCACTGTTCCTTGCTGCAGTTTCTGCTGCTTTTACACTATTCCAAACGTTGGCTGGAATTGCTGTCAGTGATGTAGGGCTTGTGAGCAGCAGCACGACCGTGGAAACTCAGGGAATGAAATTCCCGACGAATTGTAATTGTGCTAGCAGCACAGGAAGCAAATTTCTGAAGTCAGTAGCAATCATTTCAGTAGAAGACCTTCGATTGTTCCGGGTCACACAAGCAAGCACTCGACGATCTGTGTTGTCAATTTCTTGAGTCTGCCCGTTCGTGGTTGAACTGTTGTTGCTCTCTGGGTCGTACACTTCGCAATCACATTATCTATAGTTGTACAATGGGAGGGGGGTCCCTAAACTTTTGATCACAGAGTATTGTTAATGTATACACTTCAGAATTTTTTCTACTTCTTCATCCCGAATCTGGATGTCTTTGAGAAACTTGCTGTAGATCGTCAAGAAACACAAATTTAAGCAAGGTTTACTTGTATTCACGTAAAAATTTCAAAAAATGCTAAATCGAAGAACTCTGGTTTGTATTTCACTGAAGAGTTCCTTCGTCTCTCGATGAAATTCTCGTTATCAACTGAAAACGAAAAGCGTAACTGCACCCTTCATCGGATGATTGAAAACGAGCTTATGAATAACGACAAAATTATACGCAAAAATTAAAATTTGAGTACTTGCTGAATAATTTTGAAAATAGTTCTTCATCTGAAGTCAAATCTGAACTCAAAACCCAATACTTCAAACTTCAAAATTCAGAAACTTCAATCAGGAACAATTTTCAAATTTATCCATCAACCACTCAAATTTTAATTTTAGTATACCTTTTTGGACCTTTATCATAATCTCGTTTTCAATCATCACTTGACGAAGAGCTTAGTAATGCCTGAAAAGGATCGTGAAATCGCCATGAAATTACAACACGATTTTCAGTTGCTTTTTCCACTTTTATGTTTAACCAATTGAATGGGCGAAGGAACTAATTATGCTAGAGCAACCCGTTTTCTTCAAAATACCTGTTATAGAAATAATTTTTAAAACAGAACTGTTAATTTACATTAGTAACGCTTGACGATCAAACTGCTTTTCATTGAAAATCAAGATGTTCTCATCGCACAACTTTTCTCATTTAACTGCCAAAACATTTTCCGTTTGCTTCTATTCAATAAATTGAAATATCTCCCGCAGCGCTGTGAGAAACATTTGCTGGATGACTATAGAAAGCAAGCGAAATCGAAATTCGAAGGCTTTACGTTATCTGTACAACATAACTTTAAATAACGACTCAAGCAAACGTAAACTTTAATCCAAAAGCAATAAGATTTTTAACACTACAGAGACACTAAACTGTCCTTCAAAAATAACCCAAGTGTGCCAAGGAACGCATCCAGATTTTTATTCTCGCCCATCGATCTCTAACCGATTTCTCCTCAAAAACTTATCTTTAACATAAAATTTCAACCATGTTTTAAGAGTTTTTTCCCCCTTCTCCATGGAGAGGAAAAACCTCATAAAAGGAACGAAAGAGTGTTTCAAGAGGACAGCGACAATTTCTCAGATTGCATTTCCAAGGACAAATGCAATGCGAGTAAAGCTTTGGGTCCTTTCTTCCCCGTCTTCCTTTCTCTTCCTTCTTCGGTTCGAAGAAGAACTTTTGAACCGAAGGTTTCCATTAGCATCCCCTCAAAAGATAAGCCTCTTCGTCGATTGATCAATAAATCCAGAGACGGATGGGAGAGTAAGTTTATCACGATTATCATCATCGCTCTTCTTCACCCACTGTCAGATCAAATTTTCAAGAGCCACAGATGAAAAAAACGACTGTTCCAGAGAACTTACTAAATGTTTCTACTTTAAAATTAAATAGGAAAGAAAATTCATTTATCTACACATATGGGTGTAGACATCTTTTCACAAAGAATAAAGATAGGAGAGTGCTGCAGAGGTGGCTGCGAAAAAACAGGACCCGTCCCTTATATGCCGTGGCAAACGAATTCCAGATGGCCTCCAATCAAGATTCTTCGTAAAGAAATCCATGCATTAGGATATTATGGTCGAACAGGAATTGGTGTCCACGGGTTCAATGACGGAGAGTTTTAAAGAATGACGAATCACAGTTTACGCTTTTTAGGTCTGATATCTTTGTGGTTTGGCGGTCACCTGAAAAATGTCTGCTACCGGAGCGTACTGTGCTCACTGTGGTCTACTGATCGTAGTGCATGGAAACATGAATTCCGAATATACAGATATTCTGGGCAACTCAGTACTCCTTATGTTGTGGCAGTTTTATGGAACGCATGGCTATTGTACAGTGTAACCTTGTACACCTTCCGTTAATAAAAAGAAAATGACGCAGTTTTTTTTTTCTCAGCGAAACAAGCAACATAGCAGATTCGCATCACTTAGTGGAGAAATGCAACGTTTTAACAACTTTATCTTAATTTCGATTAGCTAATATGCGATACAATGAATATTATGAATGGCGCCGGGTGTTTGCAAGTCAAGAAAAGCTACATTTCCTTAAAATTTACTAGACCTATATATCGCTCACTGCACATAGATGTGGGGGGGGCCCGGGGGGGGGGGTGGTGGCTCCTGTTAACTCGAGTTAGCTCTGATCGCTATCTACATTTTGACTATTGCAATTTATTTCATGTAAGCAGGAATAAACGAAGAAGGTTCATCTGTTTCTGATGGAATCTTTGTGCAAATTATTCAGGGCCACCGCGTGGATAAGTGACGCTTCCAATATAACATCTTTGACGTTTTAGTTTTTATTCTTTAAGTAATGGATTTATAATCACCTATATTATTATTTCTGTAATATAGATCCCTTTTTCTCAGCTCATAAAACGCACAACTCTAAATGAGGTATCAAACGAAAGGTTTTTGAACAGGCTTCTGACATTTCGTTAAAACACGTTTTTCAATAAAAATTGCAGTTTATTATATAATTAAAGAAAACTTTGCGGTTGTCGTTCACTCTGTGCACAACAATGAAATAACTCTTCCAACAATCCACTAGCGCACGCTCTCCATTGTCTACAGACAGCTACCATAGCAAGCAAACAAATTTCTATACGGTAACCAAATGAGAGATTTGCCAGGAATTTTCTTCTGGTTGTTTATATACGGTAATTATAAACGACGAAAAAGTTGTCCATTTGTGGCAACAATGAAAAGAGTTAATGAAGTAACTCTTCCAACAATCCACTAGCGCACGCATTCCATTATCTACAGTTTATTATCTCAGATTGCATGCGAAAGCTTCGGACGGGTACGCTCTATATTTTTTGAAATTTAGACCCCTTTTGCGGCTCTCACGCCCTATTGAATTTCTGAATAGTGTAAAAACATTCTGGCCTTCCATCACACAAATTAGTGTTAAAGAAAAACAACTGTTATGCTAATTAGAAACCTCAACATTAAAGAAGGCCTTATCAATGGGGCGAGAATGGTCATAACTGAATTGAGTGAATTTACTATTACTGCAAAACTTATGAACTCCAGAAAAACTATTCTTATTCCGAGAATATCTCTAACACCATCAGATCCAACGATCCCGTTCAATAGACTCGAAAACAGTCTCCCGTTAAAATTGCATATGCTATAACCATTAATATATCGCAAGGTCAAACATTGCAAAGAGCAGGGTTGTACTTACCCGATCCCGTCTTCTCACATGAACAACTTTATGTAGCTTTATCATTCAATACTATTTATAAAAGTTTTTCAATTTTTTTGGTATCTATCAAGAAAAACGAAAAAGAAACTGTCAAGGAAGACAGTGTAATTACTTCCAATGTTGTTTTTAGGGAAGTGATGTAAAGCAATATTTCCAAGAACTGTTATAAATAGTATTGAATGATAAATATTTTGTGAAATGTTTTCTAAATATCAATTTTATTTGATTTTTATTTTATATTTTATAAGTAAATTTAAAGTTATGATTATATAATTTTTTATATTTATAAACACGTTTCGCTAACATCTTTTACCCTACACATAAATGAGGGGGAAAGGGGAGATCGGATTTCCGCATGCGAGAGTTCTCGCACGGGTATGCCAGTTATTATAATTACTCATTTATTCAAAAGGTAATAGATTCATTATTTTTATAATATCATTTTCTTATTTTTATTATAAAGATTCATTTATTCAATAACTGTTTTTACAGTTAAAATTAAGAATTTTACAGTTTCTTCACATAAAATTTAAAAATATTAAAAAATTATTTTTATTTAGTTTGATATCTCCAAATATAAATGCCAAGTAAATTATAATATAAAAAAGAAAAATTAAACTTAATATCCACCGGAAATCTTTGGAAATCCAAAATATGAATTTTAGAATATAATTCTTTGTTCTTAGAGAATAGTTTTAATATAAATATTTAACAATGATTTATGCAAAGAAATTCTATTAATTTCTATAACTGGGAATGAGAGAAGATAATTCTCGAAAATGTTCTGTTAATTATATTTATGTTTGTTTTAAATTTTATTTTAATTTAAATTTCTTTTACTGTGCCATAAAAGTGACTATCATCTACAACTAAAGCAGTCTTTGGACATCAAAAACGGTTGGATGACCAACTATTCCATTAATTTCAGTGTTTCTATCAGTGGACATCCCAATAAGAACAAGAACGATGTATTGCATTCATTGGAGTCATCTTTTGGATTTCCAAAGTCTTCCGGTAGATATTAAGTGATTTTTGTCATAATTTATTTGATTTTTATTTTTACTCTTATAATTTATTTGGCATTTTTATTTGGAGGTATTAAACTAAATAATAATAAAAAATTAAATTTTTAATGTTTTTAAATTTTATGCGAAGAAACTGTAAATGAGTAATTATAATAATAATTATAAATCTATTACTTATAGAATAAAAAATAAAAAGTCAAAGAAGTTATATTGGAAGCGTCACATATCCACGCGGTGGCCTTGAATAATTTGTACAAAGATTCCATCAGAAACAGTTGAACCTCCTTCATTTATTCCTGATTACATGAAATAAATTGCAATAGAGTCAAAATGTAGATAGCGAAGCGTACAGAACTAACTCGAGATAACAGGAGAAGAGAATGCTTGAAGGGAAGGGGAGGGGGGACATCTACGCGCAGTAAGCGATATGCAGATCTAGTGAATCTGAAGGAAATGTATCTTTTCTTGACTTGCAGACCATCGGCGTTATTCATAATATTCATTCTATCCCATATTAGCTGCTCGAAGCTAAGATAAAAGTGCTTAAAACATTGCATTATTCCACTATGAAACGTTTCGATAGTTGGGCAGCTGAATCTGTAGGTAGAGGGCGGTACAAGTTATCACTTCCTTTGTATTGAACGGAAGGCGTGCAAGGTGCAACGTACGTAGCCATTTCATTTACGGAAACTATGAATGTCTCTTCCAAAATAACAATGCCACCCGTCACGTTTTCAGGGCTACACTTCAATGTTATGCGGAAAAGCAAGCTTCTAGGAAGGACTGGCCTGTGCAAAGCCCGGATCTCAATCCCATAAAGAACCAGTGGAAACTAATTGGAACGAAGTGCGCGGGCCAGGCCGGCCAGACCTTCTTCATTGCCGGAGTAAGTCAATGTAACCCAGGTGGAATGACGAAATATCCCGCTGACGGTAGTCCAAGGGCTTGTGGATAGCGTGCCCAGAAGGGTCGATGCTGTAATCGCTGCAGATGGTACCGAGTTTGAATAAATCTTGTTGTTCCATTACCCACAGTGACATTCTTCACATTCATAACGTACAATGATCACATAGCAATAATTAGCTTCCTAAAATGATCACAGTTCATCGCTCATAATCTTAATATTAATTTTCGATTTTTAGAAGAAAGAAGATTCGAGAAAAAGATTTAAATACCATGTAATTAATTTCATAAATTATTTCTTTTGGTGTAAACAGAGTTCTTTAAATAAAAAGAGGGGAACCTGTATCTTCATTGACAGTTCACGAGTATCTTGACGCAAAGTCTACTTGAATACCGTTGTTATAGCTTCGCTAGTTTAAATGCTTACGCACTGAATTAGTATGCACTGTTCCCATAAATATTGAATACAATATACAAACCTAAACTCATAAACTTGCATTTAAAGATCAGTCTGACGCAAATACTCGACATAATTTAAGGATTAATTTTAAAAAGTTATCAAATACGACGCAACGTGACGCAACGTGACGCAACGTGACGCAACATAACTCTATTAATTAAAGAGTAAGTACATGAATAAAATATAAGTAACAGAATCTCCTAGCAATATAACAATCGTCTAAGGTAACTCCTTTCATTTATTTAGTCTCAAACTTTATTATTATTATTACTAGCAGAGGACCCGGCGTTGCCCGGGATAATTACGTTTGTAGGTAAACAGAACAACCTCAAAAAGCTAAATTAAACCTCCAAATTGGTTAAACAATAACTCAATCACTACAATATAGAGCGAAGGGACTATCCATTCTAAGAAAAATCCGAAAGACAGGAATTTACCTCTTCACTGAAAAAATCCATTCTAGGTCATATACCGGAACTTGATTTACCGAAAAAAAATTTTTTAAAGGCTCACAATGGATGGACCTCTCCAAGGATGCCTTCTATTATAAATAATCCTCTCCAATGGATTATTATTATTATTATTATTATTATTATTATTAGCTTTTATTCAACTTGCTTTTCTGTAGGTTTGTGTATCCGTCAAATCTTGTAACCAATATTAAATCAACTTCCCAACAAGCTAGAGAGCTGAAACTTGATGCACATACACAGGACCGATGGCAATGCATGTTAAAGGAAACATTTTTTAAATCGGTTCACTGGATCGTGTTCTAGGGCACCAATTCATTTCAGTCGTCTCTTCATAAGTCGGAAGAACTATTGTTATACGAATTGCTTAATTGTTTCGACCACACAATTAGTATTTTAAATTGTTGACACCGGCTTGAAGAGATATAATAAAACATTATAAAAGCGTGTTTTGAAAAAAAACTTTATTCCCCCTCTTCAAGTTACCTTTAAGACTTTCCGACCTCAACTATGATCGATTTTATTGCATTATACACGGACAACGATTGATTGATTCCCAGTAAAGTATTTTATTGATAAGAGAAAATGAAATGCTTATTAATGTTCTATCGATTCGGTCACCTATGAGCGTTTAAAATTAAACAAATTGTTTATCTGTCTTTTAGTAGAGGTATTAATATTTTATCCATAATAATAGCAAACACCAACATATATTAAACGACTAGCTAACATCCCCGGCACTGCCCGGGCTCTTTTGATGAAATTTTGCAAAATGTGCATGTACAGTAAAAATAAACACATTAAATAGTTTACAATTATTACAGTAAAAATTCATGGCCAACTTTAGCCCTCTAACAGTTCTACGCGGCTTCGCTCGTATTGGAATATTGTGTATGGACGAGTGAGTTTTACGTAATGCCAGAGAAAAAAAAAGTGTAGAATAGTGTATGTGGTTTCGAACGTGGGAGGAAATAGAATGAAAATGAAACCATAGTTTAATCAGACGTTTCTTCAGCCCTGGCTATGGCTGTGGTTTTCCTATTTCCCTCGCAACATACTTCGGTTTGGGAGAACTTGTGGCAATATATAGGCTTTGTTTCACCCCAGTCGGCTGATGGGAACAGAATATATGATAATTTGAAATTTTGATGAAAAGCGCCCTTATTTAAAAAAAAAATACTTTCATTACCACAAACCTGCTAATAACAATGGTCAACAAATTTTTACAAAAGTTATATTACCAAAATAAATTGAGTCATCTTTATCAATTTTTATGCGCTGAACACGAATATGACTGTCAAAATGCAAAATTGGCTCTAGTTTTTTTGTAATCTGCAAAAACAATTGTTTACATAACGAAATACATGCCAATAGAAGTAGGTAACCAGGAACATCTCTGAAGAGTGACCAGCAAGCATAGAAGTAGACCATTTTCCTTGGTATCTTTGTTTCATTGATGCGCTATCTTGATGAAAACGTTCACCATGTTCATCAACAGTTGTCAGGGAAGAAATCCAGAAGGGAATGAAGGAAGTGAATCTTTAGAGACATATTGCAGCCAAGTTTCTACGAGTTGCTTGTAGTTTGCTGTCCTAACATTACTGAGAAAGTTGGTAGAAACCACGCGAAACGTATTCCATGCTTTTTTCGCATCATCCTGCAGCAAATTGTTGAACTGGTGATCTTTGAAAAGCTCTTGAAACCGAGGACTCACAAAAACCTCCTCTTTAATCTTCGCTGAGTCGAGGAAATTGTTCATGCAGGTATCGGAAAGCTGGCGAAGTCCGATTCATGGATTTTAAGAAGTTCTTCATCAAACTAGTTTGATTTGCAGGGGTGGTAGTGGGATTTTTTGAGTTTCGACTAGAGCTGGGTGCTGAATGTTCTTCTCTCCCACTGCTACATTTTGTAAGTCCATTCCTTCCGCAAGTAGTGCAATTCCCTTGCTCGGCTAGAAAATGAACTATATGAAATATCTTCAAAACGAGAGCCAATTAAATTTTTTAATGGTTATATTCGTATTTAGCACACCAAAATACTACTGAAAAAACTTCTTTAAGTCGGTAACAATTTCATTGTTGACCAACGTAATTATTATTTTTTCGAAATCTCACGTAGACAGTGACCTTCCTCTTCCTTTGAAGATCAAGTGTGTAAATTTCATCAGAATCGGAATAAAACTGTAAATTGGTATAAGAAACAAACACAAACACGTTTTCTTCTTTATAAATATAGATCCAGCTAGTAGATTACACGTCATAGATGAACCGTAGATCATTTTATACATCCTCCGATCAAGGAATTACAATACAGGGCATTAAGAATATAAACGTAATCTTATTGAAGAAGTCCTAGTCATATTCTACTCTGTAACAAGTGGATACCAAAACCTAAATTCTCATGATACAGCGATAGCTTTGAAGCATACTATCCAGTTGTTGCAAGTGAAATGGCTGATTAAAGAAGCGAGTTCTTCCATTGCGGGAGAGAGGAGAGCACAAGCTGCGGAATAAGCATACCGTTGGCGTCCCTCAATAAGGAAACACACAAATGATGCAATGGTAGTAAATGTTGCGTGAAAGGAACGTTAAAGAGCGAATAATGTAGATTTGAACTAAGTGAAATATTATCCCTACGAGTTCAAATTAGGGAATTCTTTAAGGGCTGCAGCCAAAAGGATTAGTAAAATATTTGGAAGAGGGACCGCTTCTCCCATCGACCTTTCTCCATGGCGAATTAAAGGATAGGATTGAACAGACAAGAAAAAAAGGTTCAAGAGATCGCCCAGAATTTAAAATTACACTATTGTCTGTTTTGAGGATTTTGAAGATAATAGGGAAGTAACGAAAGCTTAAAGTACGGCCATACGAACTCACCAATCAGAACAAAAAACAGCGATTGGAAATGTGCTCTTCTCTCCTTGAAAGAATCAAGCAGAAAATAAGTTTGCAATATTTAGCCACAGTTGTGGAAAATCGGTGGGAATAACAGACATTCCAGGAATATTTTCGAAGCCTCCTCTCCGTTGGAAGAAGATAATATTTACTATATTGTGATTCTCTGCCGATATCGTTCACTATTATTTCCTCCAGTGGGTTAAATCATATCAAACTTATTAGAACTATGCAGGCTTGTGGCAAGTTCACGAAAAAAAAATATGCATTAAGCAAACAACACTTAACAGTCGTAATGTCCTGTTGCTACAAGATAACGCCCGACCACATAAAAGACTGATGACCATGCGGCAAATCCATCAGGTGAGCTAGGAAACTTTGCCACACCCTCCTTTTTTTCTGATCTTTCTCCAACGGATTACTATTTTTTTCCGCACTACAAATTTCCGTCGAAGAAATGCTTTACCAATACTACATTCAGAGACGCTAAATATTTCAAAGGTGGCATAAACAATGTAGTCACTCGCTGACAAAGTATTACCTCTGCTTGATTATTCATAAATAAGCATATTGCCTTCCTTGCTCCCCCCCCCTAAAACACATCATTTGCAACAGCTCATTATTTTCTAGATAACTAAATTTTCAACATCAAAATTTCCACACGTAGATATTTAAAGAAAAGGAATTGAACACATTATTGAACATTTATGAGACTTGATATTGACATTTTCAAAATTTAAATAAATAATTTTGAGCTCTATAATGTTTTACATAACTAATAATTCTAATAATTTCCATCTCAGTGTTTCAAATCTATTGAATAGTCCTCTAGTCTTAGGAACAATTTATTCTTGATCAATGGAATGACGCAAAGTATTATAAAATATTATTAACCCTAAGCAAAAAATAATTTATAAGGTATTCCAGGGTTCTTGTGTCTCGTCCTTTTCTCTTATAAATATCCGTTCATAAGCAAAAAATAGTATATTAGAGGAATCTATCCCGGTAATAGGATACCTTGCCAGTACAATTTTTCAGTCTCTAGAAGGCTGTAATAAATAATATTGCTCATATCCTAACTTTTATTTCTTCCTTAACTAAAAAGAAATTACCCCCTTCCCCCAGGAGGTATAGGAAAGTAGTGAAAGCCCTTCATCTGCCCCTTTTCAACACCCCCCCCCATTTTTTTTTATAATTAAAAAATTGATTTTTTCGAATGTAGTGTTTAGAAAATGTAAAAGATATACTTTCTTTCATTTCTCATCATTTCCATCGAAAGATATTACATATGTTTCCATAGTTCTAAAGACCAAGTGACTGCCATCCCCACAACTCCGACCCAACTGGAACAATTTGGCCCAAACATCATGATTATGTAGATTTTGTCTAGAGGAATCCGCATACCGAATTTCACTCCTTTACATACCTAAAAACCATGTAGATCTTTGTGCCCTCTAGCTCGTACCTCCATAACTCCGACCCATGCACCAATCAAAACCAAACTAAATAGTTAAGTAGGACATGTCTATGGTAAGCTACATTCCGAATTTCAACCTTCTACCTCTAAAAAGGCAAAAATTATAAAGGGGACAGACGGACACTGTAAAACCAATAAGTAGCTCCATTCTTTACCATATCTACTATCCACGTAAACTTCACTATTTCTTTAATTCATACAAGCATTGACTCAAATACACTTTTACATTTTTGGACGACCCTATACTAGTAAAACGAATAAAAACCAGCAAGGGTCTTGTTTTTTTAATGGGAACACTTGTTTTTACTATTTTCCCCCTATGTACCTTATGAAAATTTCAACTGCCCCAAAGACTTTTTCCCTCTTGCCCGTCTACAAATTCTCCCCGTCTCTACTGCTATCTCCCTCCTTTCTCTTTTGGTTTTCAGATCAACATTCAGCGAATGTCAAATGCGTAAGGACAGCAAAAAGAGGGAAGGGAAGGCGAGGAAAAATAAAAAAAGAAAAATATTCAACCCTCTGCTGCCACGAAACCTTCACAAGTTGCCCAAAACGCCCTTCGCCCGTCTTAAGTCGTCCGTTTGTAGGCAGCCTCACTTTTGCCTATTTCAATTTCACTCACACTGAACCAATTCCCTGCAACGGGGCCTGGATAAGGAAGACATCAAAAGACTTCTAAAGAGGAAAGGGAGCCAGAAAAGAAAGAAAAATAAAAATAGTTGGGGAGAAGGATGATGGGGTTTGAAAAGAATAAAAGAAACCTGACGATCGTTGAAATTCAACTTGCTTTAATGAACTCTCTCTCGCACTCTCCTTTATTTTTTCTTTCTCTCTCTCGCCTTTCACATTCATGAGAGAAAAGAGAAGCTGTGAGCGTGCCTCAGATTCTTGATTCCACACGCAGAACTCCCTCGCAATAAAAGGTCCTCTTGTATCACGTCCCGTTGTCATGGCGACGCTTAACTGATGGCATGCCTTGTTTCCAAATGACAGCAGTGCGATCAGCGAAAGAGCAGGACGATGGTGGCGAGGTGGTCTCTTGTTGTGTTATGATACAAGAAAATGTTCAGGTTAACAAAGGGAACCCAAGAGGGTGATCGCCCTTAATGGAAGGATTAAATGGACAAACAGATAATTTTCCTTCCCTCTATATGTGTGCACTGGATATATATACACATATATTCTCTTCAGTGGGAACCTGCTCTTGCCTAACACTTCATAAAGGATTAGGTGGTAGAAACCTATCACGTCTTTCAACACCCTTTAAAACTCTGTATAAATTACGTATTAGATTGGTTCAAAATTAATGACCGATTGCATTTTGTAGGTGTAGGCGAGTCGGTATGCAAATTATTTCTCGACTAATACAGCCATGTGTCACCATTTTAAAGCTACAGTTCTTCTCTTTAAGCTGATGTTAAAAGCTTGTGCAAACGCCTTACATTGTGAAAGATAAGATCAATTTTGTAAATGCTATCTATTATACACAAGAGATACGCATCATTTTATTGCACGAGTTCAAAATTTGCCATAATGCTACGGAAGCAACTCGAAATGTCATCAAAGCATGGGGTGACGGACAACCAATTGAAGACATTAATCGAAGCCGACCCGCGTAAATCCACACGAGAAGTTACCGAAGAGCTCAAGGTAGACATTCTACAGTCGTTCGTCACTTGAAGCAAACTGGAAAGGTGAAAAAGCTCGATAAATGGGTGCCCAAGTTGCATCAAAAGAAGATTATGGTGATCGTTTGGTGGTCTGCAACCGGACTCATTCATCACAACTTCCTGAATCATACTGCCATTACTGCCGGTCAAACGTTCAACAAATCGACGACATGCACCAGAAACTTCAACAACAACGACCAGCATTAGCCAATCGGAAAGGTCCCATCTTGCTTCACGACTACGCTCGGCTGCACGTCTCAATGGTCACCCGACAGAAGACGTCTCAATGATCTTGGTTTTGAAACTGACCCAATCTTTCGCCAACTAACTACCACTTTTTCAAGCACCTCGACAATCTCCTGCATGGGAGATAAGTCAAAACCAGAACGATGCAAAAACTGCCTTCAACGAGCTCGTCGCCTCCAGAAATCCACGCCAGAATATATATGCTTGTGTCTCGTTGACAAAAGTATCTTGATGATTGATGTTCTTCGATTAATAAATTGCTGTTCGAAGCGAGTTATTACATTTTAAATTAGCCACTACACATCGACCATTAATTTTGCACTAACCTAATAATATTTACCTCTAATACATAAGCGTTTTTATTTTCTTTCAGAAAAAATATTTTTAGCAGTAAAGTAGGAGTAAATGCTAAAATCGTAAGCAAAACATACAAGTTACGAGGGAACTGTCAATAAGGCTTCCAACATAGCTATTTTTCATACCCATTGAAGTGTATCCCAAATAGATAACATTCCTACACTATTTTCAACAAAGTCGGTTTCGCTGTTCAGGCATTTTATATAGGTCCATTAAGTTTGCAATGAAAAATGGTAAGTCTTAGCTATGGTAGACTTCAATATGTTTTTAATTATGGTTATTAGTGCGTTTTGAGAAAATAAGAGCCAATTAACGGTATTAAAATTTTCCATTTCCAATTTGTGCCATCAGTTGAGTTTGGGCCGGAAATCCTCTTCGAATATTTAATGCGCTTTCATATAAAATTCCTTAACACAGGTAACGAGTTTATTTAATATTGCCCATAGCTATCAGACTTCTGCAAACTGTCATTGGCGGTTCGAGAAGGTCATCACTAAGTTAAAGTACTGCGAACGTTGGCTTTTCTGCGACTTCTGCAGACCAATATTTAAGAAGTAATCCAATAATAATGAAACAACCCAATAAATTCAGATGCGTAGATATTTGATGTTAAAAAACTGGCCGATATAACTCGTCACTAATCCTACGCATCAGGAACTTACATTGGGAAGTGCATAAGGTAACCTCATGGACAAAGTCTGAACGATGTTCGGAAAAATTAAAATTATCTAAGTGTACGAATTTATATTAGAAAAAAGAGTGCATATTTTTACATATATAGGGGTGGATACAAAAATGAGCCCCCCCCCCTTTTATTTTCGAAACCGAAGCAGATATGTCAATTCTGATGAATCCAATGAATAGGAAGTTGTGGGTGTCCTATCCCATGATGCACTTATTCCAAATATGCAAATTAGGACACATTCAAATCCTATCTTAAAAACCGTAACAGATACACGAAAAATTCCAATTGAAGACTTGTTCACCAGAGAATTCCGAACAAATCAAAAAATAAAATTTCCAAAATCCGATGAACTGATCACCAACAATCACAATTATTTGATTTTACATACAGCCACAGTGCATAAATAATTTTACTTCAAAGTTAATCATAAATGCTGGCACATGCCTTTTATTTGCTTATCCTCATGAAAGTATGTTATGTTAATTTTTGGCAATTTCTTGATTTGTATCCACCCTGTATATCATGCGTACATTACAAACTTTTTTGATGATCTCAAAATAAGGAAAAAAAAAAAAAAAAACTGTAGTTTTTGACCCCTTTTCATAGTCTCAACCCAAAAAGTAAATGCATTTTCTGATAGCCACCTAAATCATTTCCCCTAAACATTGTAGCCCTAAGTGAGAATCAAAGTGAGCGCTTCCACCAGAATATGAAAAACAGATCAAGGAGGAAGACTGAACACAGACATAAAAACCAACTACAGCTTTTGATTTCAGCGTGACTGCTCTAAACGCAGCTACTTAAAAAATAATTCGGCAGTTAAACGATTGCACGACTCTTCTCTTAAAAGCAAATTAATCGTTTTGTACCCCAGAAAATTTAATAATATTATTGCTAATTAGTGTAAACAAACGAGTTCTTCGTAAAGGTAACGTATTTGGAGTCAACGCCTTGAAATCGCTTGAAATCAGTGAAAAGTCAAGTTTAGTAGAAAAACTATTTTTATATGTATAACACTCCAGATCAATAGAAAATTCTTAAATAAACGGGAGATCTGCTAGTTTGTTTCTTAATTTTGATAATCAATGAAAGTACGAGGGGCGATTGATAAATAAGGTCTCCATGGCTGTAACTTTATTTGTTACAGGTTTTCAAAATTCTTTTCTAAATTCTCCGGAATTCCTCTCCGACGGGTTCACCCAAGTAGTCACGCGTTGGCGCAATGCTTGGAAAGGAATGGGGACTAGTGATGTCAAGATCCGGATAATTCAAGATCCGGATATCCGGATCTTTTTTTCGGACCTAGGTCCGAGATCCGAGAACCGGATGTTGGTCAGAAATCCGAGATCCGGAACGTGGATCCGAGATCTCTGATCCGGATCTTGGATGCGAGATCTGAGATCCGGATCTTAGATCCGAGATCCGAAAATCGGATCCTAGACAGGAAATTGTGTATATGCAAACTTTTTCTGAAAGCAGTTTATAAAAGCTTTTATTAAGTGATAGCCTAGTCCTCTTAAGTCCTAATTAGTCTTATACGCATCCAGCGAAAGAATCCGAAATCCGGATCCGATATCCGAGATCCGAAATCCGGATCTGATATCCGATATCCGAAATCTGGATCCGATATCAGAGATCCGAAATCCGGATCCGATATCCGAGATCCGGATACGGACCCGGATCCGGATATTTCTAGATCCGAATCCGGATATTATCAGATCCGAATCAGAGATCCGGATCCAACGGACATCACTAATGGGGACTATGCCGAAAAGTGAATAGTGCATTACATAGAGGACAAATGCGAGTATAAGATACAAAAAGAATTTTGAAAATCGGTTAACAAATAAAAAAGTTACAGCCATGGAGACCTTATTTATCAATCGCCCCTCGTAATTATGAAATTATGTTCTCAAATGGAAACATCAGATCAAGTTGGTTAATTAAACGTATAATTTCTATGTTAATTAACTACTGAATTAACTGTACATATTAACAATGAATAAATGATTGGATATAGTTTCAAGCAGTTTATTAATTTCAAGGTTTTAAATAGATTAAGCATCTTTCCTACCTTCGCATTTAAATGAAGACGGAGTGCAGCCAATGCTCTAAGTATGAGAACAATACATTTTAAAGGTGTAAAACTGAAACCTTAATTTATGTTTGTTAAGATCATTAGCATTAGATAGCTCATAATTATATTTAAAAAATTTCTTGGCCCTTTGATGCGTTTGCAAGATAGCTCCGCGAAGTCCATCGTTTAAATGAAAAATGTAAGATAAGTATTTGGTATCAAAGTAGCTTTAAAATTCTCTATCTTTCTTAAATTCTAAGGTGACCTGTTTGCTCTGAAACAAACAGCAAAGTTGTTGAAATCAATATGATTTCGCTTTTCGAGAAATGGAGACAGCGACCAGAGTAAGACGAACCAAAAATGTTTGGCATCATTTTAACGCATTCAATTACGCTTTCCGAAACTCCTACCCCCATGCACGAGTCCCTAGTTCTTCATTTCTCCCACGTGGGCCCTTCGTTTAAGACCCCCTCTCTCTTCCGATTCGGTGTTTCCTACAATTTCTATCTTTTTAATTACTTTCGCGTTTAATTAATTCCTCCAAGCTTTTCCATTAAAGTTTTCCCGTTTCTTTAAAAGCCCTACCCCCTGTAACCCCACTTCTCAATCTCCTCCCACACACACTCACAGTAATTTTTACTATTTGCAATTTCTCTTTCCTATTATTGCTAGTAGTGCCGTCGAGCTCGGTTTATCATCCCTTTTAACTGTTTGTTTATTCATCCAAAACTTGCGTTTCAACTTTCAGATTCGCTTATACATATCTATTCGGAATTATTTATCTCTTAACGTTTCATTTTATGGTATAATCTCTAATCTCCATCGGATCGTTGCCTTTCCACTTTAGCTGTCTACTTCTATAATGAAGGCGGAAATAAAAAGAAAAGGAAGACGAAAAGGACTTTTGGAACGAAAGCATGAAAATTGGATGTCTTCTAAGAAAAATTTTCTCAACTTAAAAAGTCAGATGTTAACATTCATCTACGATTTTTTTTTCTTCCACAGGCATCAAAATGCAAGCAATCCCTTTCTATCTTCAAGGAATACAAAAAAAATTGGCAAACTCGTTGAACAAAAAAATAACTAATTTAGTTTAATATAATAAACCCAATCAAAACAAACAGCAATTTACCTCTCCTCTTTTAAATAAGGCCAACAGAATCACAACACTGCCTACAAACTCCGTATTTAGTGGAATAACCGACTTTAATTAAATACTTAAATGTAATTAGACCTTTAATTATCAAATTTGAAGCATTCCCATGCATTATTCAGATTCGCTCCCTATTAGGCTTTTCCATTTTCGACGTAGTGTCAGCCTAAAATTGCTCCCATATAAACGAAAAGTTACTTTCGAAAAACAGACTAAATAAATATAAAATTGCAGGATATTTTCCACAGGCCAGTTTATTATTTGAGATTCCCAGCATTAGTATCTTGGCCTATTGAAAACTAGAACTGGAATAATAATGTCATCTAAACAGTTCAAACTCCATTTTTAAAATTTGAAAAACGTGTTAATTAACTGATATTGCATTTTATTCCCATTTTTAATAGCAAGCTTTCTCAGTTTCTTCTTTTTATAAGACCCGATAAGTTAAATAGATTCTGGTGGAATACATATACAGAAATAACAGGACGCTAGTTTAAAATATTATAAATTTAGTGGAATGATATACCTCGAGACTTTAAACAGCTACAAATAAATATTAAGCAGGGAATTCGGCTTTCCAGTTTATGGTTAACGATGGTACCGTCCAAGTCAGTTTAGAAAGTCGAAAGCCGACGTTTTCGCACAGACTTTTCCTGGATATTCTTGAATTCCTCTTCAATGGACTCATGAATGTTTCAATGAGATTTATACTGATGTACAAAAAATAGCCGACCCGTTCACTATCACAATGTTAAGTCAATACTGATTTGTGAGATTAGGAGACGTTGTCGTATGCCCAGTTATTTCATAAAATAATATCCCCGTATCATAAAACGTCTGCGCATGAGGCATCATTGCAACAACGTGAAAAGATAATACTGCAGTATCACGAAATGTGCAATTAGATTAGAGAATTAAAAAATATTGTGTCCGTAAAAAAGTTATTAGTTCAAATAGCGTCTCTTTATTTCCTTCTGTATTTAATTATTGATTCTTAGAACTCCATTATCATAAATTTGGGCATAAATATAAAATTAAATAAACAAATTTGAGCGAAGTTCAAATTTGACCTGGACTTTTGTTTTTGTAAATTTCATTGTTGTAAAAATCTAAACCTTTCATTGTTGGGATGGCAACTACCGCCTGTCATGCAAATGCAGTACCACTCATCTGGTTGCCATGACAACCGATTGTTTGTTTAAACAAAATGGCGGACAGCGATGTGTCGACCAAAGTGGAACAACAATAATCATCAAGTTTCTCCACAACGAAGGTGTGAAAGCATCCGAAATTCATCAGAGACTTAAAAGACAGTCCACCGAGTCATGTTTGTCTCGATCATCCATCTTTGCTTGGTACCAAAAGTTTGAAGGAGGGCGAGAATCCACCGGCAGTGAACCTCATAAGGCAAGGCCAGCAACTGCTGTCAATAATGGGATCATCGCACGAACAAATGAGCTGATAAGGGACAATAGGCGGATTCATGTCCGAGAATTGGCTTCAATAATGAACATCAGCACTGGCAGTGTGGAGACCATCATCCACGATAAGCTGAAATTCAACAAGATCTGTGCCAGATGGCTCCCTAAGCAACTCTCCGAAGATCACAAAAATCACTCGGGTGGAAATCTGTTCCATGCTGCTGCAGCGATATGACATGGAAGGTGACAGCTCCCTTAAGGCTTGTGCACACGGCTTATTAGTGTAAATTGCGCATGCGCGCAAGAGACGCTGGAAATTAGAAAGGTTCCGTTTTCATGACGTCAGGATTTCATGGAGTTTGACGCGAATCGCTGAATTTGTTGCCGCTGAAGCTTTCCAGGAGTGACGCGGATAGTGGCGCTTTAAAGCTGCGATATGCGTTTTTGACGCCCTGTGTACAAGCCATAAGGCGTGTTGTGACCACCGACGAGATGGATTTAAAAAACTATTACAAATAGAGACAAATGGTTTTACAACAAAATGTTTATCAACTCAAAGTTTTTTGGTATATTACTAAAGTTTAATATGGATACCATTTGTTGCACGGACAACATCCAAACGATATTCAATATATTTCTCATTGCCCATGATCTTGCCAGCATCGCCTTATCTACCAAACTAACCGCAGAAACAATGCGGCACTTCAAATCCACCACACTTTTGAATTTTGTGCTATACACTTTGTCCTTAAGAAAACCCAACAGGAAAAATTCCACAACAAAGGCCTATCTCGCCCAATCCACCGCTGAGGGAACTCAGCATTAAGCGCATCTCGGACTGTTAACACCCAGTGAGGAGGGGCACCATCTTGTTAGAAGAAAACATTTGGTTGGTCGTCGTGAAATTGTGGAAATGCGTATTGTTGGTGGAGTTAACGGTTGGCTCGATGGTGCGGGCTTTTTATAACTCGACCTTTGGGCTGTCACACTCGACTACAAGCACTTCATGGGGATTTTGTGATCCCCAAATCCGCATATTGTGACGATTGACCTTATAAGACACGTGAAAAGTTGCGTCATCTGAAAACACAACATACTTCAAAAAATCACCAAAGCACAAGTTGAACTTTATAGTCATAAAGTTTAAGACGTTTGTGTAAAACGCGGTGAACAGTTGTTCCAGGAATCTGGAGCTATCTGGCTGCTGACCTGATCGACTTAAGAGGGCTAAGTTGAAAAGCCTGCAAAACACGACCCATAGCCTCATTGCTAGTGGTTGGTCGACCTGTTATTTCCTTGGGTGAACACTTCCAGTGGTCATGAATTGTCAATGCCATTTCGCAATTTGGTCTCGAGTTCATGGGGTCTTTCCATACGGTGTCCTAAAATTCCTTTGAGCTTGTGTTCCAGATTCAGTATTAATAAACAATGCCACACATTGTTCTACAATGGCTAGAAGTAGTTGTGCTTTCTCAAGGCCTCCTATAAACAGTATCTATAAGAGGTCTTGGCTTTCTCTACGCTAGTCGCCATTTTCCGGAACCTGTCACAGGAAAGAAGGTGGGGCGACATCTAGCGTTATAATGCTGCATCAAAAAACTTTTTGAGTTGATAAACAATTTGTTGCAAACCATTTGTTTCTATCTGAAATAGTATTCTTTTTTATATATAATGATCAAAAGTTGTCTAAAACATTTTGGAACACCCTGTATAAATTATAAATTGATTTTTAACTTTTACCTCTCAAATCAAAACTTTAAAATAAAATCATAAAACACGAACACTCGTGTCACTGGATTCTTTGGAAGAGTCAAAAATGTTATTGAAGTCAATTCTAGTTTTCAATAGGCCAAGATACTGAACTTTGAAACAAGGCGCAACTCAAACTCTTATCAATTAAGAGTTTTTTTGTTTTTTTTTGTTTTCGGTTTTTTTTTACCGATATGCCAAAAACAAGACATCACAATGTTAAGTCACTCCTGCTTCATTTAAATTTTTAGAAAAATGCAATTTTTCTTAATTTAATTGATAATTGATTTTTATTTTGCCAGGAATTGAAAAATGATATTGCATCTACTATTACGAAAGAACGCTTCCAAGAGCTGGTCTTAAGTGGCTGGTAATGAAATGAAATAACTGCAATATCTGAAACTCCACTAAGATATCGAATTTCTTATCAGAGCTAATACAGTAGAATTCCAAGTACCGTCCTAAATGAACGTACAAAAGACATTAACAAAGAAGAGGCAATATTAACCTCTAATACGCGAAAGAAATTAGAAACTTCCTAATCTATCTGAAGGCTTTGTTGCTTTCAAGAGTACACGAAAACCATATTTACGATCAGAATTAATGAAATTCACTTTGAGATCAATACCATAACTGTTTATTGGAATATAACAAAAATCGATCTTTATGGTGAGTGGCACTCAAACTGCATGTAATTTTGTTTTTATGTTTGATAATGGGAGGGAGCTCTTTGAAAGAGCCACGCTTTTCCTTTTTCCAACTAGAGAATTTCAACCTCCACCAGGTTCATAAGGTCTCTGAACTCTTGCCTGACAACGCTGTTAGACCTTCAGTTCAGACCTTGCACCCGAGGGCTTTCATTTTGGGCCCATTCAGTGTGGAAATCGTCGAGGGAGGGGAGTTTTTGCTGACTTGGAGGACTTCTTCACAGTTGGGTATTGGGGCCCTGCAATCCTCTCCCCTTTAACACAAAGAAATAATGGAGAAGAGCTTCCAGATTTTTAATATTACTTAACTTTTCTGGATCAATCTCGTATTTCTTATAAAGAGATAATCTTTGCTCAAGAAAATGAAATTTTCATATCGAAGCAATATGCGCAGTTGATTATTGCCGGGTTTTTTTATTTAAAAATTGTAGCCTGAAACGAAGTAGTAAAAAAAATGTCATTCGTGTTTCTTTAACTTTTCAAACCGCTCTAATGATATGAAATACTCTATAGTCGGAAATTTTTTATAAAGGCGACTGTCGGAGCTTTACATACAAGAGACAATATTCAAAAATTATCGCGTTTAGTATATGCATTAATAATTCGGCACAAAATAATATGGTTTTCAATAAACTTCATAATGAAATCGGAGAAACGTATCACTTTTCCCGAGACGACTTAATTGTATTAAAGGAGGTTCAACTTTATCTGAATGATAATTTTCGTACTAAAAACCGAATCGTACACCAAACTAAAAAAAATCGTCTGCCATATCATTAAAAGCACCATTTTATCCTTGTTTCGTTCTTTACTACTCTTTCTGAAACCTCCAGGCTATTATCTGTTCATCGACAGAGAACAAATCGCTCTCAATGAGTGAGAGTGAGAGTGAGAGAGAGAGAGAGAGAGAGAGAGAGAGGAAAAAGAGCGGAGCCGTTGGTTGTAGAGAAGAATCGAAATCAAGCCTGGAAGGGACTGGAGATTTATCCATATACACCACCCACGCACTCGCTATCTAAAGCACTGAACAGATTCAACAGCCCCTCGGTGATGAATCGTTTCTCCCACCCCCAGCCTATTTCCCCTCCCTTTCATTTCCATACGAAAGCAGCAAGAGTCGCTCTCTAAGTCCACGGTTGTTCTCCTTCCCAGCCGCATTTTTCTTTTCCTTCCCTTCCCTCTCTTCCACACAGGGTTCCGAGTTCAAAAATGTTTCATTCATGGAGACGACACTGACACTTCCCTTGTCCCAGGAAGACAATCAATTCCTCTCACGGGCCTTTCAAGAGGAAGGTGTTCGGGATAAAAGAGAGCGAGTTCGTCGGCACTGCCAGTTGACAAATCCCGTGTGCGAATTACAGATAAAAAGTTGTTTGTTTTTTTTAAACCTGCTTCTCTTTCCAACACCCTTTTACAGAAAAAAGGAAACAAAAGAAAAAGTAAAAAAAAAAAAATATTTTTAATGTGATGACCGTTATTATGAGCTGAGATTCAAAATCGATGTGTCGGCGAGAATTGAAAGTAAACACAACAAAACAAATATGAATCTTTTTAGAAAAAAAAATTAAGACCTTTCGCTATTATACTTTATAAAGTTATCGGTATAATGCAGAAAATAAATTGTTACGAGTTTGTTTTGGACACTTCTGCTGAATTGATTTTTTATACCTTTATCAAAAATTCAGTTCTTTAAATTTAATTTCCATTTCTGATCCAATATTTATAAAGACAAAGCAAACAAGATTCTATATTCATGAGTTCTTTATAGAAAATTTTATAATATTTTTTCAGTTTTCCTAATATTTACCTGAAATGTATTAGATCTCAATTCAAATACAAAAAATTTTTTGGGCATTGTTTTCAAAAAATATCAACTCGAAGAAAAGTCAAGCTTAAAACTTAATGAGATATGGCTATTATATTTTTTGTTTAAAGAATCCAAAACAAAAAATGAAATAATGTGCTTTAAGATGCTTATTTTGTTCTTCACGATTTAATATCTACAAAAATTATCAATTATATCCTTTAACTTTACATGTCTGTGGAAGCAAACAACTAGTTCAGATTATTATTTTAATTTTTCAACAAGAAAAAAAACATTTTCTAAAGACAAAATGGAATAATCCGATATTTGCATCTTAAGAATCAAAAAGATTTTAAAAAACAGTATGAGCAATAATAGCCAAGAGAAATGACCTTACACTATTACAAGAGGAAAAAACAATCTTTCCTAGCCGAGACGACGGAAAAACCCAAACCGAAATTGCGAAGATTGTCAATTGTTCACAGTATCGAAAATTCCGAAAAGCATGGTGAAGGAAATGGATGTCTCAACAAGAAAAAGTTCATCATATGGTGAACAAGTTCATCATATGGTGAAAAAAGTTCATCATATGGTGAGAGAAAAAACCCCCTTCAAAACATTCAAGCAAAATGAACGAAGCATGGAATTAGGGGGTCTTCGCGTACAACATTACGAAGCCTTTATGACTTGGGAGTGAAATCCGGTGTTTCAAAGAAGCAGATACATCAAAAGAAACGCTTGCAATGGTGCCGACAACACCTTTTTTCGACTGTGCCTCAAGGCTAAAGTCATCTTTAGTGACGAACCGAAGTTTTGTATGCCATATGACGACCAAGTTACACGAATTTCGAGAAAGAAGAATGAAGTTTTCCTTCAGATCAACACGAAGAAAACTGTCAAGCAGTCTGAAAATGTTAGTCTGTAGTTGCATTAGTACGAAATGAGTTGGAGTCTAGCAACATACATTCCTACACTACTGATAATCAAACACTGAACAATTATTGATCTCATCATACGAAGACCTAAACGACGATGAAGATGACATGATATTTCAGCGTGACATGACTCCGGCACATGCGGCAAGAACACGGCAATGGTTTGAGAAAAGTAAAAACAACAGATCGGTAAAAGAGTGGATCATAATACTGTTCCTATTGATTAAACAGGTGGTGGCCTTACAGTATAACAGAGGGACATCAGGAGTTCCAACTAGTTTCGCCATTTATTCCCGGCTTTGCCTCTTGCTGTATATATCCTTGACAAAGCCGGGAATAAAAGGCGAAACTAGTTGGAACTCCTGACGTCCCTCTGTTATACTGTAAGGCCACCACCTGTTTAAAAACAACAGGTTTCCGTGTTCTGGGAATTCACTCGATTGGTATCCCACAGAGAGCATGTGGAACTTGAAGGATCTTTCTGAACACCCGAATGCAACTTGTGTGATCTGAAGGAAAAAGCGAATGCGAAGGGTCGAGATGAAAAACCAAATCAAACATCTGTGGTATCAAATCAGTCAGACTCTTTCATTTTATCAATGCCGAAGAGGATAGGCGCTGTAATTCAAGGCATACGTGGTTCACCGAAGTACTAAAACAATTGATAAAAAAATGTTAATTTATTATTAGTTTCATTCTATTATTTTGTCGGTCGAAAATGTTTTTTTCTTATAAAAAAAAAAATAAAAATTAATAAAATCCTAAATCAGTTGTTTGCTTCTCCAGACATGTGAAGTTTACATAAAATTGTTAAAGGATACAATTGGTAATTTTTGGAGATATTAAATCGTAAAGAACGAAATAAGCATCTTAAAGCACACTTCCATTTTTTGTCTCCGAGCGCTTATTTCAAGATCTTTCCATGAAAAAAAAGCATTATTAAAGTCACACATTAAAAAATTATAATATATAATATGAAAATTAAAATACTGCGGTAAATTATTAAGATAGGCTATCCAATGTTTTCATTAATACGCTAAACCTATTTAGCTCCTTTTATTAATAAAAAAAACAGGTAATAAAGCCAGACTAATAAAAAATTAACCATGCGACTGAGATGGCTGTTATTTGTTTTTAATTATTCTTAAATAAATTTTGCATCTTCTCCTAGGCTGGCTTTAATATTTCATTATGTTCTCTATTTACTAAAATACCTTTCTATCTATTGATCTCCATAGTGTAATTAGAAAGCACACGGGTAAAGTAGATAGACGAGAGAGAGAGAGAGAGAGAGAGAGAGAGAGAGAGAGAGAGAGA
>JAHWFO010009247.1:734528-776883 GCA_023313115.1 Rhysida immarginata | reverse complement strand
AGAGAGAGAGAGAGAGAGAGAGAGAGAGAGAGAGAGAGAGAGAGAGAAGCACATCTAAAGACAAAGCTAAATATAAAATTAATGAAAATGATACAATAACTAAGTAGATTTCAACCAAATGGTGCATGTGTCGAGGGTAATTTGTATTTTACAGTAGAATTGTAATTATCCGCGTCGTCGAACTCGAGTTTCGTGAGAATCGACAATCACACTCGTAAGAAATTAACTCAAATTAATCAGAGATGAAATCTAAGTTTGATAAAATTAAATAAATTTTGGTCCGAAATAAAACTTCTGGCAAATCAAATCATAGAAAACAACTTAGAATAGACATTTAAAATGAAAGAATTGAAATATACAGGGTGGATACAACAAAAGCCTGTCCTATTATTTTCGTAACCGAAGCAGATATGTCAATTTTGATGAATCCAATGAATAGGAGGTTGTGGGCGACCTATCATTGTGCACTTTTCATCATTCCAAATATGCAAATTAGGACACATTCAAATCCTATCTTATAAACCGTAACAGATACATGAAAAATTCCAATTGTAGACTTGTTCAGCATGGAATTCCGAACAAAAAAAAATTCCAAAATCTGATGAACGGATCACCACAATCACAATCAAAGCAGAAGATCACATTGACCATGTTAGGAACAGTGTAGCTTGACATCCTGGAATTGTTCTGTCTTTTGTATGCTGACACATGTTTTCTATTTGCTTTTCCTCATGAAAGTGGATGTTATTATGGTATTTTTTGGTAATTTCTTGATTAGCATGTTGAATATTCAAATGTTTTTGTGAAGTACATAGAGAGGTAACTAATAAATTCAACATGTGGTTGTTGGTGATCCGTTCATCGGATTTTGGAATTTTTTTTGTTTTGTTCGGAATTCCATGCTGAACAAGTCTTCAGTTGGAATTTTTCGTGTATCTGTTACGGTTTTTAAGATACGATTTGAATGTATCCTAATTTGCATATTTGGAATGATGAAAAGTGCACCATGGAAGTGAGTCTTCCTATTCATTGGATTCATCAAAATTAACATATCTGCTTCGGTTACGAAAATAAAAGGGGGAGGGGGTGGGCTCATTTTTGTATCCACCCTGTATAATAAAGAAACAGGAATTGTTAAAAATATTAAACAACGTTCCAGGATTATCAGAATCGGACCTAGACTACGATAAATTGGTTGAATGAGGTACTGATGATCCTGGTATTCAAATCATTAAGGACCAGGAAATAACCGATATTATGCCAATGGATTCGTAAAAATCATTTCAGATGAATAGTGATAAAAAATGAATACTTGCCTTCACATGGAGAGGTCTTTTAAGTTTTTGCTACTTTTTTTACTTCTGGTATATATCCAAAAGAATAAGGTCATGAGAACGCTCCCTATAGTATTCCTATCTTTGGACCCAGCCTAAGAAAATAAAATAGAATAATAAATTTTTTAAAATGAAAAAGTTACGAATGAAACTGGAGGTCATAATATTTAATGTGAGTATGGTAACGTTTTTCACAAGCCAGTTTATTAATATGAGCGTCGAGGGATGTTAGAAGAGATAGGATTCATTAAAACATGTTATTTACAGAATAACGAACAAAGCTAGTTTATTTTGCAAAAGAACATACAGCAGAAGCTTATATGCTAAAGTTTATGCCCGCTGTGGAGGAACATTTAATATGCCATTTATTTTGTATAATGTTATTTTATTAAAAGTTAATTGCTGACCATTTGATTAAAAATGCAAAGATCAGAAACCACTTTTCCACAGAGATATTTTACTCTCACGAATGTTTATTTCTACAGCTCTCTTCTTCAGATGAATCTACAGTTTTTTTTAGTGTCTATTATTAATATTATTAAGGACTCACAGCCTATTTACCACCTTTTCAATACAACATTGGCTTCTTAGGTAAAAAGTTATTCAGGCTTAATTTGCAAGAACAAGTCTGCTAAGTCCAACATCTATTTTTTATTACAATGAAGAGCTAAATATTGTCTGCGGAAATTTATTGCGAATCTGAAGAAGACACCTTAACTGTAAAATTGTACATTCGTGAAACACCTCTTTGTGGAAAAGTCGCTTCTATCTCTGCTTTATTAGGAGCTTTAGCAGAGAGCTTTTTTCAAATTCTGCTTTCAGAAATTTTTCGTATCAACGAGGTCTTAGCTCGGCTGTATCAACTTTTCAGGCTTTTTCGTAGACCCTTTCAAGTCCATTGCACGTGCTAAAATAGTGAACGTAAAGAATACCAAGATAATAGCATGTCATATAACAATCGATTTGTCAAGAATGAATACACTGTTACTTTCTGTTTTTCTTTTAAGCATTGTTTAATGGGCAAGCGCACGAGACAATCGCTTTGTTGCAAGAATTTTGTTGCAGCTAAAGCTCCTTCTTGGGATGTTGCAAGATTTTATTATTCGTGAGTATCTGCAGTTTTTTGGTATTTATTGTTAGGACCACTATTTTTTTTAAACATCAACAATCCGGAATTTTGATTATCCCGACCAGCCTCGTTCCAATAGATTCAGATAAGTAGATTTCTGTAAAACAGTTTTTCCAAAATGGTAACAACTCGATTACAGGCTTTCCTACATTACGTCCATGTAATATGAAACATTATTTGGACTCCCCAAATGTATTTCACTGTTGATCTCTTGAAGGAATCGTTGATAATTTTTATGCTTTAAACCGGTTCTTCATTTCAGTGCATAACGAGGAATAGATTTGCATTCATTTAAACAGCTCATGCATCATGAATAAAAATTTCAAAGAAACAACTCAAATATCATAGGAACCACACAAATATTTAAAATTTTTAAAACAATCACAAGTTTAAAATAAGTTCTAGGTAAAATCAATAAATAAAGTTGTACAAGTAATTAAAATCAATCACTTCTAAATTTTCTACATTAACCTGCATACAACAACATGAGTCAACTGAGCAGCATCATTCTTCCTACTCCAGTCCTTGTTTAAATTAGTTAATTACACTTGTTACACTTCAACCAACAGCCATGTAATCGATAATCAGCAGCCAGAATTTTCATTCACCGTGCAACCGCGTTTCTGGTTAGCGCCCATTAGTGAACTATGCTTATTAAAAGCAACGCAGAAAATGAGGATACAAACCCGGAATTAAAGGAAACTTACAATTCTAACACCAAAATCCCCGTTAAAGCGACACACATGGATATCTTATGAAATTTTACCCTCGCTACTGGAGGAAAAAAAAAATTCAAAACTTTTGCCAACGCGGCCTTCAATCTTCGTTGGAAACCCATCCATGCAGAAATTAGGCGATTTAAAAATTCCTGAGTTTTTAAAAACTCCTACTTCCTTTTCCTACAATTTTAAATTCCCTTTCCCCATTTTTTCAATTAAATTTTTCAAATTGCATAAAAATTAAAAGAGGTAAGGGGAAGGGGAACCGTCACCTGAAACGTAGAGTATTAAATGCACGGCCACAATTAAAAAAAAAAAATTAAAAAAAAACTCTTCCACCTCGAAACTAAATTAATTTCGTTTAATTTTTATTGCTCGGAATTCAAAAAGGGAATCAATTTCATTTGCCAAAAGGTTCTCTCTTTTTGCTTCGGGTGGAAGAAAAATGATTCCCTTGTCTCTCAAGCACTTTTGCCACGAATTACCTAGAACGGTGAAAATGGGCTCATCCCTCATTAAATTATGTATGAGAAAATGCCATTGCCCCCACCCCAACTTGCATGTAAACATTCCCCGGCCGAGTGAAACTCTCCACCGATTAATTCATTTAATACTCCAACCAAGTTTTTTTTTTCATCATTTTACGTGAATTACTAAACTTTTTTTCACTTAGGTAGTCATGTTCTTTAAAAAACATAATACACGGAAAAAATTTAGAATTTTTTAAAGTGTGCAATAGAAAAAAAAATTAGGGATATAGAATTATGATGAATAAATAAATCTCCTGATAGGATCCATTATAGACTGCCGCATAAGACTATTTATCGCATTACAATATTAGGCCACTTAATATACAATTATAAATTATTTAGGAAAAAACTTTGGTTTTATATTTCTTTAGACTTTTTCTTGAGTTTTTTTCATTATTGAATTCTCACAATTCTTCCAGGTAATCTTCTTTAATGTCATTAAGAAATATTGGATTCGTGCGTTAAAATTATGATTTCACGATCTTCACATTATTCAAATTTTCAAAATTAAAGATGTAAAGTTGTTCCGATAGTAAAGCAAACCTTAAACAATAATGTTCCTTATGGAAGGCTACTATAAATATTTCATTCAAAACTCTTTTTTTTCAAAATTCTACATATGCAGATATAACTCAATAAATGGAAAGAACCAAAAATAGGTGCACAGATAACCAATGTCCTTAAACTGCCGATATCATCGCAAAAAGCTTCTTAAACTTTAAAGGGTGGTTCTTTTCTGCACTCTTCTGAATGCACGCTGTACTACAATAACAGACGTATTCTAACACAAACTCTTTTCCTGCTTTGTGGCCATTTTGTGTATCATAATTACAAGGTTTTCACTAGACAACTAACTAATCCAAACACTGGTAGATTTCCCTTATACAGGATTATTCAAAATGATGGGACTCAGTTTAATTCACCTTTATTTCTTGAAATATAAATTGTAAATGAATAACCCTGTATTATAATCTCATTTCAATTGATATGTTATTGTGATTCATGTTATTAAATGGAAATGGCTGGCTACAATTTAATCGGCTAATATGTTTTAATCTTAATCGATTACTCGAGTTAACTAGCTAGTCAATTAATCTCTATAGCAATATATCAGTATTTGATTTTCTCTATAAATATTATTAAACATTCTCATTAATTCATACTAAACATACTTACGTATAATTTCAAACTTCTAATTCGTAAAATTCGGAATGACAGTGAAGGGGGCCATTTTTGATCTTACACTGCGCACTCGCGTGAACATCAGGATTGTCAACGGAATTGCGCATATATATATAGCAATAAGCGAATCATGAGAACTGTCAATCACTGCATACCATGGAAAGCCGCTGGAGTAATTGGCCTTTTTTTTTTTTTTTTGCAAAATTAATTTCCCTCAGAAGAATCGTAATGCATTCTTGTTTGACATTTTGCTTGAGCACATGTTGAATAAAGCGCACTTTAAGCAGGAAATATGGACGATAAATAAAAGACCTATCCAACAAGACTATAAGGCAGCCGCTGATTGGCTGATGAACTTACAAGTTAGCCAACGACATGATCACGTGATCTTTTGCAGGAGGAGCGATTCTCGCTCAGACAACTGCTTTGTAATATCTTCCAGGAAATGTCAGAGAAACGTTGGTGTCGTATACATTTTACCGTCCTTTCCATTGATGATTTTCTCGCATATTTAATTTGCAAAATAATGCTTTCAGTGACTGTTAAAAAATGAGGTCAGGCACATTTGTCTGTCAACTAAAGAAATGTTGGCCAGGGACCTCCAGATAAGGGGAACTAACCATTTGGTTAGGGGGGGGGGGGTCGAGGCTGCAACCCCCTATCTACCAAATCATTTTAGCACAGTTGAGTGCAAGATCAGGGAGGCGAGTTCCAAGTTTTTTCTGTCTTTTAAGATGGCGGCTCGTCAGTCAAAGCATGAGCTTTTCATAACGCCAGACGGAAATTTCTATTCCGATTTTTCGTTTTCACATAAATTGGAACATTTTAATTTTCAGTTTAAAAAAAAAACAAAACCTTAAATGAAAATCGTTTTTTGAATTTTTTTTTTGTCTGGGCACCATCTTCATTGGTTTTGATAATGGATTCAAATGGGCTTACTGTATTACGATTTTTAATATTGATAATTTTTCTTCTTTCAGTTTCCTTTACGGTTTGACTGTTATCTCAGGTTTATAAAATTCATCTTTAGGGATTTTGGAGTAAGGTTGGATTTTTCTTCTTAATTTGTTTTGTTTTACGAATGCTGCGTTTCCCTGAAGATTATTCGCGAAGGCATTCTGGTCCAACGGCATTTTTTCTTTTCCTCTAAGGCTCAAATGGACTTCAGCTGTTGAGATTTTATTTTGGGCGACGTGATAAATACAGAATAAATTATTTCTTACAAATTCTTTATTTTGCAGTGTTTATTTCGAGCAATTTGTGTTGGCATATTTTGCGAAGATTAATTTTGGATTGAGTGGTTATTAACGAGCAACAGCAAACACAAATAAAGACATATCGCAAAACAAAGTGTAATTTGAATACCCTCCTAGGCAAGGGAAACTTCGAAAATAAAAATAGAAAGTGTTAAGAAGCGTTTCAGTCGGAGTGGTTCAATAGAAGCAGTTCAGAAGAATTTTCAATTATTATTTCGTTTGAACAACGGCTAATAAAATCTTTATTTTTTGGACAAATTGTTATATTTTGAAGAAACAATCTCCAAAAATTCTTTATTTTCCAGTTTTTAAAACGGACGTAAATCGTGACATTGACTAAACCGTTGTTTTCCAAGCTTTTTTTATCTTGTGGCACACAAAATGATCTAAAAATTTTCACGGCATTTTTTTTTCAACCTCCAAGAATGAAATCACTTCAATCTTGAGATGAACGAAACGCTTTAACACTTATTTATGAGAGTTGACCACTTCGTAGGGGAGAAAATGAGGATTTAACCATGCTAAAATAAGGGAGGATTGGTCTTCCTCCACCCCAAGTTGAAAAGTTAAAAAATAACTTTAGGTGACCAGGACCTCCTGAATAATGTTATGTTTATTGAAGCAAATTTTAATTTTTTTTCAAAAAATCCCGCGGCAATGGATGGGTAATGTAAACATGAGCATATATGGACTAAAACAAGGAGCATATATGCGTGGGCCAACTGTTAGCCCAATTATTTTCCCATTGGACCTATAACATTTTTTCATCATGCTTGCTACAGAGTGATTCAAAAGTTACTGTGCAATAGTGCATGTAAACGTGTACACTTTGCCTGAGCTGAAGGAAAATTTCACCAGCCTTATTGAGCAGTGTTTCACAGCATGCAACTGCTTTCTAACCGATATCGTGAGGCTGGTGGCAGGCATTTCCAGCATCTATTGTGAGTGGATGCCACCGAGCACAGTAACTTTTGCATCACCCAAACTTTTTAAAGAATATTGATAAAAATTTAAACAAAAGCAAAATTCATAAAAAATTATTGATGAAGATAGGAAAGAAAACCTTCAGCTAATCCCGCTGACGCCCTAACCGAGAGATCGCCATTTTATCACAGGCGCGCATCGGCCGGGACATCCGCATACCTGAAGTATTTTATAAAGTATAAATGAAATGTTGGAAAGAATCTAACAGTTGTTCTTGAAATTTTTAAAGTAATATTTTAAATAAACCTATTCCAATAAGTAATGAGAGTTGATAATCTTTTCTGATACAGACACGCGTTCGCTTTGATTGGTGTTAGGAGTAGTGTGGCCAGCTTACCGGGCGTTACACAAAATTATGCAAATATTGGATGAATTCAATTGATTTTAGCGGAATCTTAGCTATGTTTTAGCTGGAAATTTTTTTTTGAGTTGGGAACCTGGTTGCGAGAGACATGTTGGCCCAAGATAGAGCCACCACTAGCGAACCAACATTCCCCCAACGTTGCCAACAGTCCTCAACAAATATCTAAAGCTTCGTGCTCTCTGGGAAAGCTCGGATTCTCTTTTCATTAGAAAATTGCTCTGTTGACTGCTATAATCTCATCTCATTCTATCTTTCTCATGACATATGATAGCAAAACAAAAAGATCTTCTGAGACTCGGCTCTTCACATGTAACCGGAATCTAATGCTTAAGAGCTATGATTGCAGTCAATGCTCTCATATTACCAATGCCTTGAAATCAATAACAAATGTTTTTTAAAAACTACTAATTTTTATTAACTAATAAAATAGGTTACCAAATAATAAAATGAATTGTTATTTGTCCAAATTGATAGAGGTTGAAAACTTTTTTCTATCAAATGAAAAATCTCTGTATTTACATATTTTTTTCGCTGTATTAGACTTCGTCGTTTTCTTATTCGCAAACAGTATTAGAAGAATTGATATACTCCGCGAGTATCTTTCCTTGACTTGTAGATCAGTTTATCTGTACTATACCATTGTCTTCAGCTTGTCTTCGTGTCTTTTTTTTGTTGGAATATGAATAATAAATTAATCCTTATATGAAATGAAGATGGATTTAATTTTAAAAGTTATTAATTATGCATCTTTGAATATGTACTATTATCAGAACATTTCGACCATACTCACACATGGGTAATAGGTGTTCCGTATGGAAAAATAGTTACTTAATTGCAATGAAAATTGATTGCAATAAACCAGAAAGTGAAGCCTCTGTTGCCTCCCCCCTCCAACAGACCAAAGCCCAAAACGGGGTTTATAAAAATACATATGTAGAAATAATGAATTAACTGAATAAAGTCGAGGTCAAAAAGATAAGCTGAGTCAGAGAAAAAAACAAAACTTAAAAACGATGCAAGAAGCTGAATCGAGACAACTAGTTTAAGCCAAGGATATAATCGAGGTTGCTACAGCACCATCATAAAAAGACATCTGGCTTTATAAGCTCCCGATTATAATAACCGGCAACTTTAAACCTTAAATCCAAAAATTTAGTATTCATTCTGAAAAATGTGGTACTAAGAGAGAGAGAGAGAGAGACCAAATCGAACTGACCCCCTAGCAAATTTGAGAGCAATTCCTTCCGACAAGGAAGGAGCGTCAATCTTGCCAGAGATGACACCAATTAAAATTCTTTAAGAGCTTTCTCACCCAAAGCCCCTAGAGAAACATAATAAATCCTAGTAATCTCAGTGGCCCTTAATGAGTGGTCGGTATAAAGAGTGCAAAAGCGACTGCAAAACTTATTTAGAAGGGAATTCGACCGCATAAAGCAAATCTCAATCCCGTAACAGATTTTAGGCAAAACCCCAAATAATCAAATAATTTAAAAAGTATTGGAATTTCAAAAAAAAATTTATTCAACCTACATGCATATAAAAGACCAAGCCTATTAGAGATATCTGTTAAAAGAAAACTGATATGTCTGTTAAAAGAACCAGAACAATCAAAGCTGGTTCCCAGAACTTTAATATGATCAACACGAGAGACCGTTTTAGTATATTATTTTTATTAAAGAAGAATAATGTATTAATTATATATTAGAGAAATGTGATAGATATAAAAAGAGAGCGTACTGTGAATGAGGAATGTAGTTATCTTTCTACCTGTTGTATCATGATTTTATAACATATGTTATTGGTTAGAGCTACTATAATATTTTAATTTTTATCAGAATTTTTATCAGAATATTTGTAATTATTGTGGTAAGGATGCATGCTATTCGTTAATTGAGATTTTAATTTAATTAAATTACTTTTATAACATAACATTGATTAACCTTAGTGATTTATAAATTACTAATATATTGAATTAATTAATTTATTTATTTCTTTATTTGTTAAAAAACTATTACAATAACCCTATTCGGAGCCGATATGGTCTTTAGACCGACATGTGTGGTCTCCGGAGGGTAAAACATAAATCAAATAATTGTTTAATAATAATGTAATAGTTAAAATTGAAAGATACAATTTGATTTGCAAAAATACTAATAGATTCTTATAAATTATCTATATTTTTAATAATGAATATTTAATTGATTTTATTATGTAAATTAATATTTAGTATTTGAGTTTGAATGGAGTTATAATAATATGTTAGTTGAGTTAGAGGGATTTGGGATCAATTGATTTAAGGAATAATTTATATATTTCTTTTAAAGTATGCTCAGTTTGTGGCCTGCCTTAAATTCTCAGGCAAGATGGCCTGCATGGGAGATGCACTTACTTTGGTAGTTCCGTTTGGCGAATGGGCACCTTATTGAGAAGGCAGATCTGGTGGGGTAAGGGTGAAAGTCGTATTGAAACTGTAGTATTGGTGGATTAGAAACGTATAGATAGTCATTAATTATCTTGGAAATGAATGATGGCAGTGGCTGGATAAATTATCTGATAAATTATTAGTATTCGGAATGTCTAAAGTAATGATTTACCGAATTGAAAATTTGGTAGTTTTAATAATATTCTAAAAAACCTGTTTTGAAGCGGAAGATTCTGGTTAGGTTAGCAATAGAGGTAGAACCTCAAAATTAAACACCATATTATAGCGATGATTGGATAAGCCTATTGTATAGTAGCAGTAATATTTCAGTAAGAAGATATTGATGTTGAGATATTAAGCCTAATCTTTTACTAACAGTCTTGGATAGTTCATTTATATGGTTATTCCAGGAGAGGTCAGGTGATATATGTAATCCTAAGTATTTAAAAGTAATCGTAGGAGATTAAAGGACTGAGTTGTAATAAATTAGCAACTTGTGAGGGACAGATTGTTTATTTCTTTGGGTAAAAATCCTGTATTTGGTCTTATTAAGATTTAGAGGTAACTGGTTTATTTGGGTCCAGTTATTTAAAATGGTTAGCGACTGATTGATAGATTTTTGAAGACTTGTAATGGAAGCATCTGCATAAGAAAGGGTTACATCGTCCGCATAGAAGATTGCAAAAGAAGGCATAAGTGTACACGAAAGGTCATTATGAAAAGGTTAAAAAGAAGCGGGGATAATATGGAGCCTTGAGGGACACCGTGATTACGCAGTAAAATCGAGTATATTTTATGGGTTATTTGATTATTTATTTGGATTACTTTAGGATCTTTAGATTTAATGTAATGATTAGTAAAGCTTATGATTATGTATAATTCAGTGTAATCAGTGGTTCAATTTGTTTTAAAGTAATTTATTAGAATTCTAAATCAAAGCCTGCAGATCCGAAATCATAGCGCAGATCTATAGAAGGAGAATAATAAAATAAAATTAGCGAATTTTATTATATAAGAGTATTTACTTTATTAGTCTCATAAAACTGATTCCCATTTCAGATTGCGCCGGCCTTTTAAAGGATTCGAATAAAAGTGGGAGTGAAGTAGCTAATAAATATTTAATGAGGCCAATGTATCACAGCCAGCGAAGGCCATTAACCCTAATGACGCATTCAACATGGCAAAGGATCAGCGGACGTCGTTATCATGTTGGCGAAATCCCCTCTCCTCCTTCTCAAATAATCTTAACGACTGTGAAAGAACTCATCAATCCAATTCCCATTCACTCACTGGGCAAGATCATCAACCATGGCGACTCCCTAGCTCTTCCTTAATAACCTAAACCAGTCGTTAGCATCAAGTTAATTATAAAGAAGCGAGACTTATACGATTCGATAATTAAGATTGATATTTCCTGCGCCAAGGCATAGAAAATCGAACTTGTAGTTGTGAAGACTTACTTTTCTGAAGAGTAAGCAAATAAACTCCCGTCAATAGAAGTAAAAGCATTGAATTTTAAATATAAAATATTAACGAAAAGATAAAAAAAAATCTTTATTTATAGAAAGATCAGTTTAGGAAAATTAGAATTAAAAAAAAGATTTAGAAAAGGATGTCGACTATTCTATAAGCAGTTACTTACTTGGAATGCAGGACCAGAGCTGTTCGAGCCATTAGCCAAACAGAAGCTCCGTCTTGGCGGTGATGTTGACTCTTTCCGTCTTGGCGGTGATGTCGACCTTTTTCTGGAGCGGAGACGAGAAGGTTTTGAGAAAACAACATTGTTGTTTTGAGTGACTCGGGACGTGGTGCTTGCGGCTGTCCTCGAATCCTGGCTTGTTCCGGCTCGAGCTGGACCTTGGAGCCTGCTTACCTCTCTTTAGTCATTTCAAAACACTCTCTGTCGAATTGTGGCATAGTAAGTAAAATTGAGTTCTTTTATAATCTTAGAAGAGGAGGCCAACTTTTAATTTTGGTACGGGCTGAGAACTCGAAATTTTCCTTTTTCTTCCGGCATAACAAGATTGTTGGAAATCGTTCACTAGCTGTACAATCAGATATAATCTAAATCGAGACCAGAGCTTTACAAATGAACTTTACAATCGGTTTCGTTAATTTCTTCCAGCCGTTATATTAGATTTATGGTGATGAAGTTTGATTATGTAAGAGAATTAGATCGTTACATTTTGTGCGATCTTTACATTCAAAATTTATGGCGGAGGGATACATCTACAGTGTTGGACAAAACTTTGGCCGAATGGAACTTTTCATCTTTTTTTTATTTTAACACTTCTTAAATTTTGAAAAACTAATCAATTTGGTACAATATAAATAAATAAACATTTGCTCTACAATAATTATGAAAAAAAATACAAATCTTAGTTATTATAAAAAAAAATATCAAAATCATGATGGACATAACTTTGGCCGACTTGTTTTACGTGTCACAAAACAACATAAAAAATATTAACAAAAAAATGTTAATAGCGTATGCCTTTGCCCTTATTTTTTATTACGTCTACACATCTCTTGTGCATAGAATCAATTAGTTTCTGGCACATTTTCTGTGAGATTTGATTCCAACTTGCTTCAATCGCAACTTTTAAGTCATTTACTGAGTCAAATTGTTTTCCATCGTTGTATACCAAACGTACCAAATAATCCCAAAGATTCTCTATTGGATTTAAGTCCGGTGACACTGCTGGCCAGTCCAGAACTTTTATTTTTTTTTTGCTTTAAACCAGTCCATTGTTGACTTCGCTGTGTGGATGCTGGCGTTGTCTTGCTGGATACAGTATGGTGTGGGCATCATTTGGCTAAAAAGCAAAAAGCAATATAGTGTTTTTAAATGGAAGACACAGTGCATCAGACTATCAACAAACTTTGAAGAATAATTTGCTTTCATCTGGAATTCGTATGGCAGGAAAAAACTTCATATTCCAGCAAGACAACGCCAGCATCCACACAGCGAAGTCAACAATGGACTGGTTTAAAGCAAAAAAAAATAAAAGTTCTGAACTGGCCAGCAGTGTCACCGGACTTAAATCCAATAGAGAATCTTTGGGGTTATTTGGTACGTTTGGTATACAACGATGGAAAACAATTTGACTCAGTAAATGACTTAAAAGTTGCGATTGAAGCAAGTTGGAATCAAATCTCACAGAAAATGTGCCAGAAACTAATTGATTCTATGCACAAGAGATGTGTAGACGTAATAAAAAATAAGGGCAAAGGCATACGCTATTAAGATTTTTTTGTTAACATTTTTTATGTTGTTTTGTGACACGTAAAACAAGTCGGCCAAAGTTATGTCCATCATGATTTTGATATTTTTTTTTTATAATAACTAAGATTTGTATATTTTTTCATAATTATTGTAGAGCAAATGTTTATTTATTTATATTGTACCAAACTGATTAGTTTTTCAAAATTTAAGAAGTGTTAAAATAAAAAAAAGATGAAAAGTTCCATTCGGCCAAAGTTTTGTCCAACACTGTATCTGAACATGTTTGAAAATTGGCTCAGATCACAGCTTACAAACCTACATTGTAGTCTTTATCCTTCAAAAGGATGGTGTTCCGCCACATTCCCACCAAAAATTCGTTATTCTTTAATCACCATCCAGGCCAAAAGCCCACTGCGATTTTGTCAAACTGCTGCAATCGTTTGTAAACAGCCTGTATTTTTGAAAAACTTGATGTTAATGAGCAAAACTGGTTCGTGCGTTAAGTAAATCTTGCGAAATCAATGGTTCAAAAGAGCAGAAGCAAGAGCGTAATAAATTAGACTTGTTCGCGTCACAGCCTATTTGCCATCAGTTTTAAAACTGTTATCAGATACAGTATAAACATACTAATTTTAGCTAACAAGACTTACTGTTTTGATTGCAAAGTTTCTCAAAGCAAATCTGATGGAAAGCTGGAATTTTAAAGATTTGAGACTAAACTTTGTTTAGACAATGCAGTTTTAAGAATTACAGCAATTTTTCTAATTTATACAGTTTACTCTGAGAAAACGATAGACTGATTTAGCAAACTCAGCGAGGAATGTAAAAATAAATAGTTAATGCTGCAGTCCTTAAAATGACATTGCCCAATTAAATGTGGTTTACCTTTCGAATCCTAGCTTTCCATTAGATTTGCTTCGATAAACTTTGCAATCAAAACAGTAAATTTCCAAAGTTAAAATTTGCATGTCTATTCTCAATCTATTTAACAATTTTGAAACTAACGGCAGGTAAGCAGTGACATTATATACGAGGGAGTTTTGAAAAGTAATGCCACCATGGCTGTAATTTTTTTATTTGTTAACCGATTATCAAAATTCTTTTTGTATCTGATACTTACATTTGTCCTCTATGTATTGCACTATTCGCTTTTTGACATAGTCCCCATCCCTTTCCAAGCATTGCGCCAATGCGTGACTAGTTGGGTGAAACCGTCGGAGAGGAATTCCGAAGTTATTGTCGACACCAGGGTCGAGTTTTTGGACTTGAGATTGCGGTTTAGTAAGCATCGCTCATACGTCAAAATTGCGTAAGATCAGAGTAATTACCATTAGAAGGCATTTTTGACGTATTAGCGATGCTTTCTAAACCGCGATCTCATGTCCAAAAACTCGCCCCTGGTTTTAATGGCAGATTTGGAACCCTCTTCTAGAGTATGATAACGTCCGCCCGCACACGAGTCGCCACACACCAGAGGCGTTGCAGCGCCTACAGTTCAAAGATGAATGACTGAAGTTCAAAGATGAAAGACTTTGCACCTTGCCACTTTCACCGCTTCCCGAAGAAGAAAGAGACCCTTAAGGGACATGAGTTGGTTCTGACGGCGAGGTAAACGCTGCCATTCAATCCTGGTGTCGACAACTCCTGAATTCCTCTCCGACGGGTTCACCCAACTAGTCACGCGTTGGCGCAATGCGTGGAAAAGGATGGGGACTATGTCAAAAAGCGAATAGTGCATTGCATAGAGGACATATCTAAGTAATTACTTTTCAAAACGCCCTCGTAGGATTTATTACTGTAAGGACAGCCTTTTGTTTTGGCTCCTTAATTATAAAGGTATCAACCGTGAGCGATCCCAATGAGAGTTTCAAAATTTGAAGTCGTAGCGCCACTGCCTAAAGGCAGAATTTTGGATGTCTGTGGCCGAATGAGTGGTTAAGATTTAATATGAAACCCACATTAAGATTCTCCACTTAACAGGCACGGCCCAGAAGAGGACCATATAAAGAAAGATAGACTCAAGATCATTGGTGTAACGAAATAATAAATAAATTTATTCATAAAAGAAACAATTGAAATTAATGATATTTAAATAACCTTCAACCTCTCTACCAGGTCGGAAAGAATGAAGTAAATAATGAAAACAATGGATTTAGTCATAATAATTGAATCTCAATAAAATTGGCATCAAGTAAAATGCAGAAAATAATCATTCCTAAGGTAACTCATGAATGTACGCCTCAAAAGATAAAACAATCTTTAACTTTGCGCATAGCCTTAGTAAATGGGAACTCTGTTAAGTAAATAATTGAAACAAGTAGAATATAATAATGGCAATCAAACCCATAAAATGTAATAGCAAAGAAAAACGCTTTAAAATGGCCAGGAACTGAAAATCAAGATCTATAACTCACGTACTCAAAACGGAATAGCAACATCAGCATCGTGGTGGCTTTATAACGGGCGTGGCAGGACATACAATTTTGGTCATCTCTCGTCTACTTCGATCGTCTGAACATGGATACGGCGGCAAGGCATCTCAGGAAAAGATCGTGGGGCAAAAACTAACTGATAAGTTACGGGACAAAAGCATTGTTAACGCGGGGGCACCGCGATGGAAATAAACATTACAAGAACCTCGTTAAATCGAGCAAAATAAAAGAAAAACTGACTGCACCAACTTAAATTGAAGAAAACGTTAATATAAAAGAATTTAGGTGTTCCCTCCCATGCAGGCTGTGCGAAACTGGACATTTGGAAGCAGTGGGTTCTGCAGCCAACCGAGATAACTAAGTCCCAGTCATCGACACTTACGCCCGCGACAGCCTACACGAAAAGGGCAAGAATCAGAAAGCCGCTGAAACGACCCGACGGTGCAACTGCCAAGATCATTCTCCCAGATCGAGAAAATTCAGGTTTCCTCGTACGAGCAGGATTCGAACCTCCGACCAATCACGATCGGGTGACGTCACGTGGGTCATCCAAGATGCTTCAAAACCTGGGTCAACCGGATCAAACCGCGCCACCTGTTAGGATCCAGAAGGTTCCAGAGAAATGCCAAAAGGCAATAAGGCTGTCAACGAAAGTCCGAACCAGTCGTGGGCGGTGGAGGAGACTTTCTATTCTTAGCATAACTGCTCGCCCAAACCCACCGGCTTGACCCGCATTCAATAACTGGGCAATGTCAAAAGACATCGACATGACAGGAAGAAAGGGGGGGGGGGGCCAAACGCTCCTTTCCCAGTAAAACAGACTAAATTGACTAAGAAAGAGGACGCAACCATTAGTCATGCTTCACTCGAGCCCATAAAACTTCTCAGCAACTAATCAAAGAGATTTCAAAAGATCTCCATTAAAATTCTAGCTTTCTCAAAAATACAGAAAGCTCAACTCGTTTTAGAAAACGTTCGAAAGAATATCAGATGCTCCCATCTTCAGCATAAACTGCTGTTTGTAAATGTCAATAGAAAACACAGTTCAAAAAATGTCCCAAATGCATAATAAATAAATATGCATAAATGAATTATAAAACATTCGTAAAGGTAATTAATACCGGTGTAAGGTCTGAACCTTTATATTACACTGCTGTTTCTACTCCTTTCAAAGATTGATTTATTTAGATTACAAAGGGAAAAATTTTGGATTTTGTTCTGGATTTGCTAATTTTTTGCCTTACGACTATCAAGACCCATAATAGCCTGGCTTACTTTAAATAGAGCTTGGATTTGTTACCCAGCTCGCGTTTCGTTACCACGGATCGCCACAGTTCACGTCTGACACAACTTGCTGCACCGATCCGTGCATCCAATTCTTAATCCTGCCGCCCATCACTTATTAATGCAATCCCGAGATACTTAAATTTCTCCACCTACCTCAACGGGGCTCCCCTAACATGGAGAGCGCGCTGAGCAAGCTGTCTTGAAAGGACTAGTACCTCAGTCTTGGCCACACTGATCTTCATCCTAGCCTCTTCACATTTGGCTGCAAACCGGTCTAATGCCTGCTGAAGGTTGGTGCGAGAAAAGAGCAACCTCTCCACCAAGTAGTCGACCCACACAAACACGATCCTCACTTCGGCTGCCCTTGAACAAGAGGGATGACGGTACGCACCCTTGGCGGAGTTCAACACCCACGGTGAATGGTCTTGACTTACCGGTCTCCGGAGGCACATCTCAGAGCTTTCGTACGGAGGCATGATAGAACCAGTAATTGCCCATCCACTCCGTACTCTTGCAACACTTGCTAGAGCTCCTCCCGAGAAACTCTGTCATATGCTTTTTCGAAGCCCACAAAGCAAGCGTAGACATCTTTTGCATACTCCCAGGATTTCTGAAAGATTTGCCTTAGAGCAAAGATGTGATCCGGCCAGATCGGAAACCACACTGCTCCCCCGACAGTTTGGGGTCGGCTATTTCCCAACTTCTCTCCTCCAGACACTTACCGTACACTTTCCCAGGAATGTTGAGCAAAGAAATGCCTCGGTAGTTGTTGCAATCTCTCCGATCTCCTCTTTTGAAAATACGGACCACAATTCCTGTCTGCCATTGCTTAGGGCCCTGCCCAGATATCCAAACAACCTGACACACCCAAGTCAGCCACAGGATACCAACTGATTTATCGGCAAGAACGACAGGAAACCACTGATCCACATAATAAATATCTTATGTGGATCAGTGGTTTCCTGTCGTTCTTGTCAAGTTGTGTCCACAGTTTCTGGCTCCATTTGCTCTCATGATTTATCGGCCTTTAACATTTCAGACGGGATTTCATCATCGCATGTCGCCAGTTTTTTTGAAAGAAAAGATTGACGTATAAGGGTATGCCTAAATACCGAAATACGTATTCGCCTAATAAAATCTTTGTGGACCAAAGGTTTTGATTTCTTTTCATCATGTCATTATCCACAGTGAACTCGCTCTTCTCATCTAATACTCAAAACCAAACTACGAATACCTCTTAATCCACAAAAATCACTTATAATTTTTATAATTAGTTATATTGAAGAAGTTTTCCAATTTGACTATAGTTTTTATAAAATGCATTTTAATACTCCCACGGGCAGTACTAGTTTAAGTCAATTCCTTACGGAATTATTCATGAGATCTTTAGAATATGAAATAAAAAATTCCCTCCCATATTTTCCTGACATCGATGACATATTCGCGATAATGGATATAAATTTTGCAATGAAAATGATTAATGATTTTGATAATCGCCTGAACAATAGATATTCCTCTAAATTCAACTTGAAGCGCGAGATAAATATTCATGTATGGCCAAATTGCGAATATTCATCAAAATATACACAAGCTGAAATATAACTACGTACTCAGAATAAATAATCTCTTTCTGTTGCAGTAAACTCTCTTCTTTAACGCATTTCGGTTTGATACCATCAACTAATCCTTAATATAAAAAATTTTTGAAAGGAGTATTTTACTAATTTTCTATAAATGAGGTTACAATGAATAATCACTAAAGATTCGCTCTTTAATAAAGATAATTTATTGTTATAAAAAATGATCCTTTATTACTTGTACAGGGTGATTCATAAGTCTCCGAAACACTGGAGGAACTTATTAATCACCTTCTATAATATACAAAGTATTAATCTTGTTCAGGGACATTTCAGGGTAATTTTGCTCTTAATTATATAGAATTTCTTTATTAATCACTTTGCAGTCAGGAAATTGGTTGTAAAATTTATTTTATCGTTGTGCATAGTTTTCTTTTAAGGAGACTAATTTTCACAGGTATGAACTTGTGGAGGTACACTGATATAGTACAATCCTTGGAAAAAAGTTTTCGTATCTCATTGACTACCTGTTCATGTTCCGAAAATATATTTATTTTCGATAGATAAAGAAGGCTTACATCGAGTTGAAGATAATAGATTACTATTACTAAAAAATTTATTTTTTTTTGTCCGCAAAAAATGCATTGTTGCATGAATTGTTGCATGAAAATGAGTTTCGCGTGATAAAGTTTGAATACGATTGTTGTAGCCGTTGGTTTAATACCATTGTTGAGGCCGTCGATTTTTTCAATCTTAATCCACGGGCCATAATATATTTAAGATAAGTGATTTGCCCGGTTATTCCGGGGGTGGTGGAGGGAATAATATTTCATAAAATTAGGATGCTCTGTACTGTCTTTCTTTAATAATGTTTATTGTTGCCTTCCAGTACATTGTGTCGGAATTTAGCAACCCCGACCGGTTTCGCCTTTCTTTCTCGGCTTTTTCACGGCTACATTTGAGAATAACATGACTCGATATTTATAGTCTTCAAGAACATAATAAGTATGGGGTTAAAGGTGATTGGATAAAACTGAGGTAACGTCATTTGTTGGAGGAATAGGGTTGGAGTGATGGAATTTGGATGAGTGAAGTGAAGGATGGGGGGAGAGAGGAGGAGGAATGGGGATGAACAGCTTATATAATAAATATATGAATTAATAAAGGTATATACTTACAAAATTATATAGAAGGTTCTATATTGTTGTTGCAATTAGGGAATTATAAAATTTAGTTATAATTATATTATTACCAACAATATTTTATCAATTATTTTTTTTAATCACTGAAGATTTACAATCAATCATTTTAAGTCAATTATATGCCAATTAATAAACATTGTATTAAAAGAATGGATAGATTGGTATAATATACATACAGCAATAAAGAAGATATTTTTGTTAATAACTTACATATATACACGCATACATATTTATAGATATATAGATACATATATATATAAAGTAACTTATATAAGAAATTAATAATATCTGACAACTAAATATGAAATCACAAAAAAGGAAGGAATAACTTAATAATAAAGAAATTTACTGCTGCTGAAAATGGATCTAGGCCATTATAACAAATCGATTATAGGAAATAACTTGGAATGAATATCAAATGAAGTTTGCGTAATAATTAGAGAATCGGATTCCTGTTGATTTGCTTTGTAAATCTCTATGGATTCTGAAATGTTGGTTCTTATGGGGACATTGCAAACATGAATAATGTTCAAAGAGTTATTGAGACTATCAAGGTTGTGCCCTTTTTCAATGAGGTGAGTAGCATATTGGAATTTATTGTCTTTTTTGTTAAAAGATGATGCGTGTTCCTTAAATCTTGTAGCAAAATTGCGGGTTGAGAGGCTGATATAAAAGTCATTACAAGTATTACAATTTATTCGATATACTCCAGTCATATTATTAATATCTTGCGAAGGAGTGGGTGGGGGTCGAGGGTTTAAGGTTTTATGGCAGGGAGAAGGGGTTCGGAAGGAGACAGTTTTATATTACCTTTGTTATGTTCTTGAAGACGATAAATATCGAGTCATGTTATTCTCAAATGTACCCTTGGAAAAGCCGGGAAAGAAAGGTGAAACCGGTCGAGATCACTAAAATCCGACACAATATACTGCAAGGCAACAATAAACATTATGGAATAATATTTACTATTTAATATACTAATTTACTGTTATGCTTCGGGATGGCCTAGTAGATTATTATGTAAAATGTCCGCTATTACAAACAATCGGTATTACCAAATGTGTCATACATTACCCACACAGTTCATGTCGTTTGAAAATTACCTGGAAAAAATATTCGTATTTACATATAAATATGCAATTCATTACTTATTAATATTTGGTAGCTCTGTCGTGGGCTTTAATAACCGCTTGTATTCGTCGTAGGACAGATGCTATTTAATACTTGGCCGACAAGTATTGGAATCAATTTCGGACCAGGCTTGGATGATCGCCGCTTTAAGTTCCTCTTTGTTAGTGGGTTTTTCTACTATCGATCGTAAGCGTCCTGAACACCTCGACCTGCCTCCTTATATCAGGCGTCTTATTCTCGAAAGGAACTCTTACAGAAGATTATGGTCGCGTAAGCGACTTCCCTTCTTCAAGACCAAGTACAACCGGCTTTCTCGCAAGGTGCAGGAGGAGGTTAAAGCACTACGAAATCAAAGGTGGAACGATAAACTGAAGTCCCTGACTGTCCAGGACAACTCGCTCTGGGGAACTGTGAGAGCTTAAAGGGTAACAGACCAATCCAATTGCCGCCACTGCTTGCAGGAAATGGCAACGTTGTCACCAGCGACGAGGATAAGGCTCAATTGATCGCTGATTCCCTGAAAAGTCAATTTACCACGCCTGGTGAGACAAACTTGGACAGCCTCCAAAACACTCAGATAGTTAACGATGGGTGTATCGCTTACCAGTACATTCATCGTGTTCCCACCTCTGAGGAAGTCATTATTGCCCAAGAAATCTCCGACGTCATCAAGCGACTTAAAACCAAGAAAGCAGCAGGTATTGATTCCATCACTAACAGTGCTCTCAAGAACTTGCCTTCTAATATTATATCGATCATTACCAAAGCCATGAATGACTGCTGGAAACTTGGTTACTTCCCTGACCAGTGGAAAGAGTCCGTCATAGTTATCATACAAAAGCCTGGTCTAAACCCTGCTCTTGCTGTCAGCTACAGACCCATAAGCTTGTTACCTGTGCTGTCAAAAGTTTTCGAACGCATCATTCTGAAGAGGTTTGACGAATTCTGTGTAGCAAACAATCTCGTTCTTAATGAGCAATTTGGCTTTCGCCCAGGTCACTCCTGCCAACTTCAGATCTGGAGGCTTGTTGCAGATTTAAACATTCCTCTTAACAGTGCTAAGTATGGTGGTCTTGTCTTTTTGGATGTCCGTAAAGCTTTTGACCAGGTTTGGCACGAAGGCCTGATATACAAAATGATTACTTTGGATTTCCGGACGAACTTATTGCCTTGATTAGATCCTTTCTGTTGAACAGGATATTTCGTGTCAAGGTTGGCTGCTCTATGTCTAACCCGTGTGACGTCAAAGCTGGTGTTCCCCAGGGTTCTGTCCTAGGCCCTGCGCTCTTCAACTTTTTCATCCATGACTTCCCAACATTTACAAAATGCAAGCTGTATCTGTTCGCTGACGACGCGTCCATCATGACATATCTCAATTGCAGAATGCCTTATATCAGTGCGAGAAATGGTTTTGCTAAGTGGAGACTCAATCTAAATGTTGACAAATGCAAGGCGATGTTCATTACAAAGAAACTTCGGAAACCCCCGAGTCCTCTTTTCCTTTCTGGGATGGGTGAAACATTACAAATACCTCGGAGTGGTAATAGATGCCAAGCTAAATTGGGGCGACCATGTCTCTTACGCCATCAACAAGGCAAAGAAGGAAAAATTCTGTCTGGTAGCTCTTCTGGGGCGAAACAGCGCGCTTGGATTGGACTGCAAAATATTGCTGTACAGGACGGTAATACGAACCATCTTGCTTTATGGTATGCCTGCCTGGGCTGCAATATGTAAGTCCAGATGGAAGGACCTTCAAACCTTCCAAAACGTTACCTTGAGGACCATCGCCCAACTTGACAGGAGAGTTGCAACAAATACTTCTATTGCCGATGACTTTGAGATACCTCCCATTGGTAGCTATGTACAGGAGTCACTGAAGAAGTTGCTTCCGAAGATTAAGGACCATCCCAATCCTCTGGTTGCAGATATTTTGGAGCATCCACTCACGTTTAGAAGTTTCCTCAGGTATCGCAGGCCTCGACACGTCGGACATCAATTTCGACGACATCCAAAAGGCCATCTTTCCCGACTACTGGATTTCATAGCTCCTCGTGCCCCTCGTCAATCAACAATCAACTTATTCGTTCTTATAGGAAAGGACCCAATCTTATCCACTGGATGACTTAACTAGGTTTCTTCATCTGGCTTCTTGCCTAGTTCAGTGTACTTCCCCTGGTTACTTCCTGGATGAGTATGGCAGTGAAAGCGTTGCTTTCGGACCGCTCGTTTCGTTTTCCCTGCGCTGTTCGATTGTCGATTCCAAGTCAGTTCTCTCAAGTTCTCTCGAGGTGCTCCTTGGCTGCTGAATGATGAAAGCAAAGCTTTCGAAAAGCGCTTACAGACTCAGGTTGTATTTTTTCATTTTATTTTCTGTCTTTTTCTTTTTATGTTTGTTCAATTCCTGTTTCGGAAAAAAGAGTTTTATTTTATTCTTAAGTTAATAATAATGTATTATCTTCAATTCGATGTAAACCTTCTGTATCTATCGAAAAGAAACATTTTCGGAACACTGAACAGGTGGTCAATGAGATACGAAGACTTTTTTTCAGGGGTTGTATGTGGGTTATATCTAAGTAAGTATGTAATTATTCTTTACAAACGTTATACGGCAGGCATAATTCACAAAAAGGTCATTCAAATGAAATCGAGCCGCAGTTTGTTTTCATTTGAGCGACTCTTAGATGAAAGAGCAAATTTTTTTTTAAATTTTAAAAAGAGTGTGAGTATGTATGAGGCAATCTGAAGAACAGTAAATTTACGATGTGGCATCCTTGAATAATACACATAAGTCGAAAATCGCCGTTTTTTCATAATTTAGTAGCTTTTTACTAACTTACATTTTACTTGGAAGAACATCCTATTCAAACAAGAAAATCGTTACGTTTTATATGAATTTCACTTATAATACATAATGAATGTTAAGCTAGTAATAATAAATGAAATTCCTTTTTTTTCAAATTTTTATGAGGCTATGCTTCACCAAATTCAATTAAATTTTTATAGCAGAGCTGTGTACACACAGAAGCAGAGCGAAAATAAAGGGACAAAAGGGGAACGGAATAATAAAACAAGAGAATTAAACAAATTGCCTCCATTTTCTCCGATCATGAGCGATGAATGTGCAAAAATAAAATAGCAGCCGGAAATTTAGCAGCGGCAGTCAATTTTAATTGTTCGACGTCCAATTAAGAAAAGGCGAAGCCGAGGATTTTCTCACCACGTGGTAGGGGAACCTTAAAAATTACGAAGGCGCTAAGAAGATTTGTTCATTCGCTTAAACAGACAAGCAATAAAAAGTACAAAAAGAAAGCCTGCAAGAGTGCAAATCGATGGTCCTGTAAACTGGAAATTTGAAGTGAATTTTCTAAGATCCAAACCAAAGGTGTAGTTAAACGTATTGCTAAAATATCTTCAAGACAAAGGTTAACAACTAACACGCTTTGAACATATGTGTGTCATTTCAGCATACACTTGATCTTCTGTTTAAACAGATGGTTTTAGGATTTTATGAGTGAAAACCACACACATGTCATGCAACGGGTCCCCCCCCCCCGAGTCATGGGGAATTAAAACCCGAGACAGTTAGTTAAAGTCGGCAAAAATATTCAAATTTAGTTATTGAAAAATATACCTTAAACACCCTGTTGATATTTAATCAACATGAGCGAAGCCGGGTCTTAAGCTAGTGTACTTTAAAGCAAAATAACCAAGATCAGTTCAACAACAGCACGGCTTAACAAGTGTGTATGGAATAATAGGACAATTACAATTATCGCAGAAAATTAGCATCAAAATTTGGAATCATTAGCATAGATAGAACACTTTTGGCAGCAGGTACTGCAGCTAGTTGTCGTGGGGAAACCCAGTAAGATACTGGATGGTCACTTATCGGCAACGATCAGGAGATAACCAATATACCTGTTGCCTTCCAAAAGGTATCAACCTGCCCAAGACTGTCATCTCACTTCCACTAGCCTGCCTTCTGCCAGTACTATATCCGGGTGCTTATTCTCTGATGTTTGATGGCGAATATGCCTCCATCCATCCACTCAGTGAAGCCAGGGTCCAGTTCTTTTTTTATGATAAACAGGCCATACGCGGATATAGCACCACGCGTATGCGTCGGAATTTCTCCACACTTTGTTGTAGATTAATACTTCATATGCAAGAATACGCAGTTTAAAACGTAATTGGTGTTCTACGTCTGCTTTAGAAAAGTTCTAATAATGTAACTGAATTCTGTATATTCTTACCTGTAAGATACATAAGAATATGATATCTCCTCGTACATTTATTTTTTAATGGAGGAAATATAATCGTTGTGTAAAAGTTAACATAGCCAAAGGGGGTAGCCGTAGCCCAGTTGTCTCGCCTTGCTCAATGTATTGGTGGAGTTAAGCAACCTTGGGCGCGGCTAGTTACAGGTTGGGTGACTACCTGGAAATTTCCATCTCCTCCCGCTTCGGAGGGCACGTAAAGCCGTCGGTCCCGGCTGCTGCGACCATCTTACAGCAGTCGTTAAGATAAAATGGGGATACTACAATAGACTCCGAGAGCCGCAGTGCTTGGTTTTCTCTAAGCACTTCGGTTTCTAGTTTAACCACTTTGGTTTCATGGTAACCACCCCTTACAGTTCATTCATTCAACATAGCCAAAAAGAATGCTGAGTACATGCACAGACACCGTTTTCCCTGCGCACGCACACTACGTGCTACGATTCGTTTTACAAATGGCCGCCGCTATCAAATCGTTTCGCAATAGCTAAGAAACCTGGTGCAATTCATGGTAAAATGGTAGAAGGTTACGGTGCCGACTGTCTGGACTATACCAATGTGTGAAAATATTGTAAAATGTTTCGGGCAACACCAGCCATTATCGAGGACATTAACAACACAATCAGAGAAAAACCATCGCATTTCCTTGAAAGAAATTAGTGAAATGTTTCACACATCCTATGGATTTACATGGGATATGGTGCATGAGAAGCTCGAATGCCGCAAAATTATTTCGCCTTGGATTCCAAAAAGTCGGACACCAGAACAGAATGGGGTGGAAAAAATTCGAAGTTTCTTCTTCAGCTTGGAAGATTATGCTTAAAGTTTTTTGGGATATGAAGGCATTCTACTTGCAGACTTCTTGCCTCGTGGGTCAACGATGAACGCCGTTACCTATTGTGAAACGCTGACTAAACCGCGGTCTGCTTTTCGGAAGAAGCAACCAGAAAGAGGAAACTATATTCGACTTCTTTATGACAACGTACGTCCACATATGGTCAACGTCCTCAAAGAATTACTGGTCCCTTTCGGTTGGGAGGTTCTGGACCATCCAGCTTAGCGCTCTCGGAATACCACCTCTTTGGTCCCAAGAAGAGATTTCTGGGTGGTCAGAGGTTTGAAACTGACGAGGAACTCAATCTGCCGTACGCCATTGTCTGTATTCACAACCAACGGAGTTCTAAGAGCGGGGTATTCTGAAACTGGTGAAGCGTTGTGATAAATGCCTAAAACGTCAAGATGCCTATGTGGAACAGTAAATAATGATGTGTAATTTCAGCTGCACTTAATATGTTTACCTGTATGTTTTGTAATTTTCTTTGAAAAAATAAATGGCGTTACTTTCTGATATCTCCTCGTAGATTCCCTAAAGCTTAGAGGGACAGACGTCTTATCTCAATGATGCCGAATCTAAAATGATTTTTACTGAATCTAGTTCACTGTTCAATGTTTAAATAATTCCCAGAAGATACAAGACGGCCACAAAGATATAGAATTTAACCTGATTACATCATTTCCACCACTCTATCAAAAGTTTCCATATTACGCTTTGAAGATTGGAAATTCAATCCCATTACCTTTAAAAGAGACATTTATTAGTTGTAATCAGATAACCTGTTTAAACCACGGTAACCATGACAACACTGTAATTTCCAAATTATGTATACTTATATATATGTACATTCGGTTTGCGATGTCAAAATATTAAGTAGATAAAACTCATCTTTAAAAATAATAAAATATTTTTAGAGAGAATAATTTATTTTTATTATCAGCAGAAAATATTTTTCGGAAATCAATAGAAACTTTTATAAATTAAGTGAAGAAAATCTAATGAAAATTATAAGCACCCACAGCGACTCTTCGGTTCCTTCTATACGAGGAAAAAAATGCCTAGAACCGACTCGCGTTTGAAATAACTAAATCTAACGATATAGGGGGAGAAAAGAAATCAATATTTCAAGAGTGGAGCGGCGGAGAGGAAATCTTTTGAATGGATACCGTCTGTGAAAACCAATTCATTCCATCATGTGAGCTGCCATGTTGACCGTAGAGGAGCGAGTCCTTTTGAACCGGTGAATGCAGCAATTCACCTGAGGCAATGCCAACAGTTGCGACCCCTTTCCTGCCTTTCGGACCAATCGTTGGCGCCAAACGACACGGAACGAAAGATGACGGACCTCCTATGAAAAGTGGCCGGACTCTCTCTCTCGCAACTGAAGACGTTTATATCGGCAAAATCGACGAATTTTGATCGTTTCTTTGCTCAACGGAGTAACTTGATGAAAAAATGAAGAACTCGTACTCACACTAAGAATCATAGTAAAAGAGAAGCATTGCAGATCCTAGAAGAGTTTCGTAAGAAATATTGTCAAGCTTTCTACAACCTCTGACAATTAAGTTCGGTGAATGACGTCACACCCTAATCTGTGCGAGCTTTACGCGAGTAACAATGCATGTGAATACAAGCCCAGTCATTGTTTAAGCAAGTTCAGACAGGTCACGTTTGTGCGTGCAATGGTTTAGCAGATGCTCGTTTCTTCAGTTGAAGGTGTAGCGTGCGCGCGTAACTGTGGATAATGGATCAAAGAGGAACACTGCCGTAATCGTGCAACAGTTTCTGGCCAACAAAGGGGTCGTATCCATAGCTCATCCACCTTATTCACCACGCCTGAAACGGGCCTTAAAGGGACACAGATTTGCGGACATTCCAGACATTCAAGCAAATGTGACACGTTAACTTAAAGCCATCCCTAAGGAGCTTCCAGGACTTATACACCCGATCCCAAAAGTGTATTGCCTTCCAGGGTAATTATTTCGAAGGACAATAAAGTAAATGTGGCTCTATCTGTTTTGCATTTTGTTGTGTGAACTCATTCACCGAACTTAATTGTCAGAGGTTGTATCAACAATAATACATACAAACGCGTATGGAAAAACTCCGCTACAACCATAAAAGGTTTATCAAAAGCCTATTGAGACTTTTAAATAAAAATAGACACAATTAACGGTTTTTCGTGAGTAATCATGGTCTATTACCCACGGAAGTCAGGATTTTTATTAATTCTAATGAAATTTAGAAAGAACTCGACATTCGCTCGAAAGCTCCAATTAGATTTTCAAAAATAATTAAAAAGAAATGAAAAAGGGAAACTTGATTATTCAGGAAAAGTTTTCAGTCTTAGTCAATGCCCTCTTCTCCTTTCTTCTTTGTTGCGAAGAAGAAGGAAGTTAAAAAAATAAAAAAAAATATTGTAAAAAAAAAAATATAAGAAAGAAGAGTCACTTTGCATTTAAGTGAATGAAACTGTAATGAAAGCCACTTCCGAGAATCTTTATTTAATGATGGAACGGATTTCCCATCAAAGATTCGAAAACGGAGGAAACCTCTTTTTTTGGGTACCGTTCTCCCTTTCGATCGCGCTTAAAATATCGAAAAGTCTCCTCCCAGTGAATTCTTATCCAACAAAGAAAACTTTGGCGAAGAAGAAAGATCACCAAATTTTGATAATGGCTAATTGTCATATTTAGCATTCATTCCGTGCCAAAAGCACGACTCAATTCCAAATTTCTGTTAAAAAAATTATGAAAATAAGGAGTTCTCTATACTGACTTTCTTGATGAAGTTGATGGAGGCCTTGCAATACGTAGCGGGAAAGAAAACAAAGAATTCCGACGAGTTTCACCTTTGTCAAGGACAAAAATGAAGAGAAATAAGGTAAGGCGTCTAATATATAGGATTCGATAATATAAACAGTCAGTGATTGGTGGAATACAGAATAAAGATAGTTTGCAGAAAAATCTACAGATTATGGTGGTAAAATAATAGTGTTTCAACCAATCGCAACTATTTTATCCTTGTACATTTTCGCTACATTTATCTTTTTACATATATAAACTTTTGGTTTTATTCAAATATTGCAGTCCATTTTTTAATTTATTTATTTATTTATTTATTTATTTATTTATTTACTTTTAATTTTTACAATTTACCTTTCGGGGTCCATATGGCCGACAAGTAGGTCCCCGAAGGTAACCAAAATAGGACTAAGTACAGAAAATAGGTAACTAAAATGGAGATAACAAACAGAACACAAAAAATGTGACTTAAATTCAAGGTAGATAATAAGACAGTAAAAAATTTCGAATTGCTTACCTAAATACGACATAAGGAAATAATGAACATATATTAGTAGGAAGCTGAGACCAGCATCTGACCCCGGAATATGAAACACATCTGCGCTCATAGTTATTCTTAGTTAAGGACAGGCTGATCGCAGTCTTGTCACGAGTAGTATAATTATGAACATCTGAGTGTTTCCGTATGGAAATGGGGATGATAGGATTAGCATTTGATTAATAGATTTGTATATAAAATATATTTGTATTTATTTGACGATATAATTGCACAGTCTATTTGACGATATTAATTTTAAAACAATTCCATTAAACATTTCGGCATATGTGAAATCAAATGCGACTAATGTCGATGGCCTACCGGTTCAAACAAAACAATCTAATAATCACAGGGGCAAATATACGAAAAGTTACATATATTTTCCGGCCATTGGCAACTGTACCTTGCTATATCAAGAGTTAAGTCGACTGCAAGTTCGAAAGTATACATTGTAGGCGCTGATAATAAAGGAAACAAATTAATTCCTTAGAAAATTTTAACATACAATCCCATACGGAAAGCTAAGTTACTTACATATAACTGGTGAGTGGCTACTTAAAAAACAAACATGTATAATGTATTGCACTTTCATAGTTGAAACTATCTTATCATTCTTTCAGCTGCAAATAATTGAGGGAAGGTGGAATGTTTTTACATTTTTAGTGGCAAGGTGCTTATACTTTGGATAATATCTAATCAATAACAGAAAGTCGACACAAGTGATTCTACTAGGTAACCACAAAAGTTCTTGCCGTTTTTAGTTCCGAAAACAAAATGATGTACACAAAAAGTAGCTGTTGATCAATGTGTCTCCAGTTGATCAATCCCCTGGCTGCAAAACTTGCCGGTCTTGGACTCAAAGAAGTCCTTGAGTTCCTTTTGCAGGTCTGTATCATTGGTGTAGGATTTTCCACGAAGATGGTGTCCAGAGAATGGAAGAGGTGATAATCCGTTGGAGCAAGATCTGGTGAGTAAGATGGATGACACAAAGTTTCCCAGCCAAGCCGCTCTATGGTTTCCCCGGCCACCCACGCCACATGTGGCCAGTCATTGTCACGAAAGGAGAGTACCCTTTAGCGGTTCACCAATGCTGGCTCCTGCTGCTGCAATGCCTGTTGCACACGTTCCAACTGCTGGGAGTACAGGTCCCCAGTGATGGTTTGGCCAGTTGATAGCAGCTCGTAGTGAACCATTTGGCGTCCAGTCCACCAGACACACTTACTCTACGGGGTTCATCAGAAATGGCAAATTCTCCCGACCTGAATTTCTGGAACCAATGCCTTGCGGTGCGTTCATACACAGTATCATCCCCAAACGCAAGACACATTCGGCGACTTGATGCTGCTGCTGACAAGCCCACTTTGAAGTCATAAAGCAAACAGCACCTGACCATCTCCTTCGATACCTCATTTGTCTACACTTCTGCACGAGATGTGATTGATGTGAATGCCCAACAGCCATGTATTTATACAGGCTAACCTTCCTGCTCCCCCCCTGACAGATTTTGGACCGCACTGTACACTCATTTGCATATCTTCTATCACTTCCTTTTATGGCAATATAAAAACGGCAAGAACTTTTGTGGTTACCTAGTATATGATGATTATAACAGAATCCGCGCCTACGACTATGCTGTTAAGGATCAAACAACTTCTGTAGCCATTTCTTATATTATATTTCAAATCTAATATACTCGTTGTGGATACCAAAACTGAATAAAACCAACATCCTTAACAGGGCTCATAAAATCTCGAAAATTATTTTTGACTTCTTTATCCAAAACTATATCTAAAAGAGACCTGCACATAATTAAAATTCGAATAACTAAACAAGCAAGTGAATTTGTTTAGGATTGTTTCCCTTAGCAGTGCACATTTTGACCATTCTCCTTCCTCCATGTTCTTCTTTCTTTATCGGAATTATGAACAATGCATTTCAAGTATCTCAAAAAAGGAGAAAGGAAAAAAATATTTGGTTAACATGCATCTCTTGATTAACAAAGCGAGCTATGTACATAAAACCGACTGAGAAATTGTGTTTCTTAAAATTTACAGCGAAAGCGAGCCCCGACTCGACTATTTAGTGCGAGCACTTTACAGCATCCTGCTTTATTAAATTTTCACTCTTCCAGGGGAAATGAATGGCTGATGACTGTTACCTACCTATTTTTAACATCGAATGTCGTTGACAATTTTACCCGTAAATTCTTTCGTTCCTCCTTTTCCCTTTCTAAGTTGGTCGAAGTAAGGTGGTGAGAGATGAAGGACACAAAGCGGAGTCCGCCGCTAATGTCGTCCAACCGTCCGTGTAATGGGCGACGGCCGACCTCCCCAATTCGCTAATGGACAATGGCATTTTGAGCGCCTTTCCCCCCTTTCTCCTCCTTAACTTAGCAAACATCTTCTCTCTTTTGCTAAAACCACCGAGAAAAATTGTCGTTCATAATGATGAACTCTTGCATCTCGCCTCGTTTAACATGCTCGGCCTGCCTAGGCGTCTTTGCTCCTGTGGTGAAAAGTACACAGACCGCACCCACACATCTCTCGTCACATTTCTAACATCGATAGCAACCCATCTTAATAAAATGATTTCTAGCTTTAATTTTGAAATCTTAATAAAGAAAACTCGTATTACTCCCGCTCATCTTATTATTCTCTGCCATAGAATCCATAGTATTCAGACTTTTACATAGGAAATTAACTAAACAAACACTGCATAGGATCTACCTTTGCCTTCATCTACTAAGCGAATGGTGGAAACCCTTATCCATCTTTTAATGCAGCAGTTTGAATTTGCTAATGACATATAAATGCAGTTTTGAAAAAGATTACTCTAGCAATTTCCTCGAGTGTACGCCTAAGTAAACAATAAAGAAGATGAATTCATCTTTATTGCAATTTCAGGTGTGTTTGCAGTACTTCGTGTAAACACTTTGCCTGGAATTTCAGTTTGTCATTCTACCTTTTCGTCAATATTATGCAAGCAAATAAATTTCATGCTGAAGTGACGCTCAGGCAATCTCTTCATAAAAGACCTATGAAAAGGTTAATTTCCGTTATTTTATATCGATTTTTGTTTTGCTTAAATTAACACGTTTTAAAATTGATTTTACTATGTAGGCTGGTGCACAGGATTACCAAAAAACACACGAGAAAGTAATTGCTCATCTGCTTGCCCTCAGTCAATAAAGATAGAAAAGTTCTCCACGTTTGTTTGCGGATTGTACGACATTCTGACAAATACTGCAGCTTGTAGTCTTCTGTTAAAATGGAATCTGTGAACGACTCACATTACAAACCACAAGCTGTAATAGAATTCGGTTGCGGAGAAAACAATCTGCTAAAGGCAAACAGATTCACAAACGTTTATGTGCTGCAATATAGGGAGGTTATGTGCAGTCATACAGAGATTAGACAACAGTAATTATGAGATCCCATCCACATAGCCCATGATTAACCTCATGAAAACTCCCTGGTTATTGTAAATTTGGCGACATAGCTTTTTCCAACTTTCTAAAGCCGCATTAATGAGAGCCATGGGGATTGTTTTCACTCGCCAAGTGAAGCCTTTTTAAGCTTGCATATAGTTCTAAGTTTTGAAAACCATAGCTTCTATTTCAGATAATCCCTAGCAAGAAATATTCATTGGTGCACAATCCGGAGAGCGGGGCGTAATAAACCGAAGTTTTTGATCATGGAAGAACTTTAACGTGCTTTTCGGAATGTGGGCAGGACGAGAATCTTCACGAAAAACGACTTGCCTTTTGGATACACCATGAAATCTTTGGAATCTGACCGTTAAATGACAACGGTCTTTGCAGCAATAAATTCCTCTCTCTCCGGGTAAATAAAATGAAGTTTCGTCGGAAGTGACAAGCTTCTCCATGTTTTTCAGTGAAAATCATTAAAATGGCATAGAATGAATCTCTGATGCTTCTTTTCAATGTTTGAAGCCGAGAGGACAGGCACTTGCGCTCTTGTTTTAGTACTAAATGAATTATATTTCCAATGTAGCACTAAATTATAAATCTAAGCACGGCAAAGCTTCCATGATAGCTGGGTTTTTGAATTTATATTCGATTTTGAATTTTTTTTTCCAGTTTCTTTAACGCGACCAAGTTCACCGCAACTAACGCCCCCCGTTTCTTTTGCTTGGCTTTGACTTTTGGCGACTGTGGATCTGGATTTTGGGATTCGTACCGAATGCTGATGTGTTTCACCCATTTCTCAAAAACGTGTTCCAGCATTTTTTTTTCACGAATTATCAAACACATGGACCATTTCTGCTGCATATGCTGTAATTTTTTTTGAATGGGATCACTTTTCTTATGAGCCATGTTTGCTTTCACACTCAAGTCCGTGTTTACAATTTGACTATCCTAAGGATACGTCAACAAAGTTTAATGCCTAACGCGTTTGGATATTATATCATCTTTGGAGGGTCTTCTATAACATTGCTAACAGGTGGCGAACGGGCTGAAGACGAAATACCCCATCGAGAACAGGTACGTCGTACGGGATTCCATGGCTATCATAACCAAATTACAGGAAGCATTGGGCGAACACGAGAGTATGGTTTCGTTAGATATAATTGATCTGTATACAAACGTACCGTTCGGAAAAACCACAGACCTCATTGATGGCAATTCAAAGACGATTGCCACGGCGCAGGACATATGCAAGGACCTTATTAACTTACTGAGACTCCTACACTCCCACAATTACTTTATGTTTGACGAAGACAGCTTTTCCATACCGGACGGGGTGGCCATGGGTTCGCTCCATAATATTGGAAATATTGCTACAAAGCGTCGAGGAGGACCACTTCGGCAAATTGATACTTGAGGGAGTGATACGCATTTATCGAAGATACGTGGATGACACGTTGGTAGTCTACGATGAAAGAAAATGCTCTACTGATGACCCGGTTCAATCAGCTACATTCAAAACTACGGTACGCTAAGGAAGAGGAGGAGAATGGAGGAATCAATTATTTAGACTTCTGTATTTCCCGGGAACAGGCAACGAATAATGTGACTTTCAGTATCCATAGAAAAGAATCAACTACTGCCAACATCATACCGTATGATTCTTCGCACGCCATGTAACAAAAGACCGCTGCGATATACCATGGATTCAGGAGGGCATTATTTTACCCTATCAGTGGCATTGCTTGCCGAACCGAAAATGCCACCGTATTCGAATCAAACGAATCGATTCTCTAGAAGGGTCACCATTGCCATATTCGGAGAAGCCAGAAGAAGATTGACGGACACCAGCCCGGACCAGCGCGCCAAACCTACACACAGCGCCACGTTTACCTACAGTGGACAAAACATCCATCGGATATCCAGTCTGTTCCGTGAACGTGCGACAATTCCTCAAATATGCTATGAATCGGGATGGCGTTCCGCACGCACAACAAACAATTCAAGTTCATCTTGAATCCAGTCAAGCAAAACAAAACGAACGACGTCTACCAAGAGGCTGGAATGTACAGGCTACGTTGCGCGGATTGTGAGGCCATCTATATCGGATCCACGTGCCGGTCCTTCTATGAAAGGTTCCGCGAGCATAGAAGGGCGTGGGTCAGCCGAAATGGCAAGTCGGCCTTTGCCGTCCATCTTATCGATTCAAAACACCGAATGGTCGACATTAACCTGTGCATGGATATCCTGTGGAAGGGAAGAGAGAGAGACAAAATCTTATTCCATGAGGAAATCGAAATTAGAAGACATCCACGAATAGAAAAAAAAAATTTCCTCAATAATCAAACATCCTTCGAAAGGGATGGCTTAATCGATTTCATTATAGGTTTGGACAAGATTTACGAAGAATGGAACCGAAGAGAAGCTCCCCACTAGGTCGGCGCTCTTGAGGATCCCTCCACTGGGTCCGCCAAGCTTATTATAAAAGGGACACTGTCTCCCACGCTCACTTGCAACATTGTAGCCGAGGGTGGTCGTGGCCTGGTTGTCTCGTCGGTTGGCTCGCTGATCGATAGAGTTAAGCAACTTCAGGCGCGGCCAGCTGCTGGCTGGGTAACAGCCAGTGGCTTGAGGACCACTGCTGGGTGGGACGGCTATTTGGGGCACAGCTGTTGGGGGACTTTAGTCTGACCCATTTGCTGAGTGACCAGTGCTGGATGTCCAGCAGCTGGTGATAGCCACTGGTTTGTTCGTCCGCCAGCAGCTTTTCCATCATGAACCCCCCGTGCTTCGGAGGGCACATTAAGCCGTCGGTCTCGGCTGCTACTGTCATCTCGTAGCAGTCGTTAAGTACTGGGATGGCGCAAAACTCCCTCGAAGGAGTAAGTGCCGCGATAATCTACCCTCTGTACAAGGTAAGATAACATTGTAGCCTCCGAAGATGAAGTAATAGAAACACGTTAGGCATTAAACTTTGTTTCCGTATCACTTTTAGATTCTTCTTTTGTTTGTTATCCTACGTAATATTAGTCAAGGTTTGTTTTTATTTTAAGGAGTCGTTCATAATCAATGCTGCCCACATTTTGTAGGAGTTGACTCAGAGTTAAAGCTTCAGTAAGTGTAGAGACGAAAACGAATAATTTGGAATGAATTATTTGAAAAAATTAGTACTTGTAAAGGAAACATTCGTTTATATTGTGAGTAATTTTCATACACTTTGAATAAATAGATTCCGATAGAAAAAAAAGATGGTGCGTTACTTTCGTAGCAACTGTCGTATATTCAGTTTATTCTAAGTGAAAAATTCACTTCTCTCGTCTCTTAAAATCTCTAAATAAGCCATTCAACAAGACAAACAAAATCTTCATTTTTGCCTCTATCTCTCGCCAGCAACTCCCTTACTTCTTAATCATGTTGAAAATTTCTCTCCCATGAAATGGACCAGTGCCAAAAAAAAAATGCCAAAACGATAACAATTTCTACCTGATATATCAGACACTATGAATTTCAATGAGTTTATTCGCATTCTCCGTGTGGTATCTCCTAAGCGAAAAAAGATTGCACTTGAAAATGCTCCAAAACCCATTTTCGATTTATAAATTTATTTTCATAAGATTTAAAGCTGAAATATATTGAACCTCAAAACTCGAGAGAATAAAGGAGAAGTTTGATTCTGGGTAGCATCAGTGGAAATTTATATAAACTGTATTTGAATTTCAGTAATTGAAAAAATTAATTTATTTGGCAACCCCATATCAAAGCAAAGCTGAATTTCACAAATCTCAGTCTGAGTTAACATTATTCATTTAAAGTTTAATAAAATTCTTATCTTTTTAAAAAATATTTCGAAATCTCATCAGGCAAAAAAAATTAAGATTAAAGATTCTAATTACATAAAATTCCTTTTTAAAAACAAAAGCAATCTCTCCTCTCGACATTTTCCTTTCTTCGTTCAGACGCAATAATTTCCTTCTGACAAAAAGAGTCATTCATTAAATTCTCTCCCTCTTTTTAAATGTTCTCCTGGGATTCTGTATTCGGTGAAAATGAAAAAAAAAAAAAAAAAAAAAAAAAGAAAAAGAAAGAAAGAAAGAAAGCCTTTTTTTTAAAAAATCGGAAGCTTCGAAGTTCCAAGAATTCACAAACAAATGAGCATCAAAGAACAATGAAGCTCACTCTGATTATTTTTTCTCTAAACTTCCTCACTTTTTAAGCGAAAAAACTCCCCACGCAGAAGCCAATTCGCCAAATAAATCCATCGAGATCCCAGTAGCAAGAAATGATGCCAAGAAAAAAAAAGTTAGGGGAGAAATAAAAAGAAAAATCATAGAGCCTTTAAGAAATTACACTCGAGATGAAAAATTGCCAGCAAATCTCGCTAGCCAGGACATTCTCTCCCCTCAATTAAATGAGAGCAAAAAAATGCAACATCGAATGTAATCATTCCGTTTCTTGCACTTAAGCTCTTCTTTGGTCTTGATTATATGCGGAGCAAAAGTTACCCTCCCTCCAAATTTAATGATTGAGGAATTTCATTAATAACAGTAAGAACTCTAGCCGAATGTTTGAGAAGAATATCTGCAGAATGCGAGCTTTTATATCGCTTTACTGGAAATGCCGCTTAAAAGCCATAAAGGTCGTACAGTAAATAGAAATTGCAAACTGTACAAGCTTCTGGCTAGTATACTTTTTTAATGGGTAGGATTTACTATAATGAAATACTAAAACTGAAGAAAGATGAGAACTCCCTGAGTATTTCAGATTTTTTTGTGGCGTAATTATGTTATCAAACACCCCACAATATTTTGTATTTAAGAAACGTCAGCGGTAAAACGTCGAGGCATATTTTGAACCTCGATAGATTTCGACAGGTATGGCTCACCACTCATCCTACAGACCTGCTACTGCAGACGAGAGCGAGGATGGCAGTTCATAAAGTAATTACAATCAATATGAAAGAACTGGGAAAGCGACATCCCTCGAATACTGGAGGATACAAAGCGGCGTTTGGTGCAGTACCGCTAAACGCCGCACCTCGAAATCAACATGCGCAGCCCGTCGGAAATTGGAGGTGCTAACCGTGATAAGGTTCCTGCTTTTGAAGGGGAACAACGCATGCGTCCATAATGACAAGCCGCTCGAAAGAACACCACTGAGCTGTTTGCCAAATTCCCGCCGACACCTATCGCAAATTGGTGAAAAGTCTTTCTCGAAGGGTTGCGGATGTCATTGCGATGTCACCTACATGAAATTGATGTCGTGCAGGATTCGGTTTAAATTTTTGGTGTCGTGTGTCCCATGAAGAATGGCCAGATAGTGTAAATAGCAAAAGAAGAAAGGGGTTCTGTTGTCAGCTCTTCAATTGCGCAGATATCTTGAATGTTGTTTTTTTTTTAGTTTAGCTGCAGCATGCATGGAAAGGTTAATAAAATATTCTATATCCAGCCCATGCAAGTGGGACGAATCAGCAGTCAACACCCACTAAAGTATTACTGCTAACGCAACAACAACAGATGTAACGCATAGTGATATTATATTTAATATCTTGTTGGACCTCCGCATGCTGAAATTACGTCAGCCACTTTTCTGGGGATGCTTTTTACAAGGTTCCTGTAAGAATCTAGCGTCCGTATATTTCAGAAGTGGCTTCTTGCCCCTCACTCGACGCTCCAACTCGTCCCATAAATGTTCGACTGGGTTAAAATCAAATCACCGCTCTGTGCGAGCCACGGAAGACGATTGACAATCATGGTGCATTATTCTCCTGAAAGTAACAATTCTCATAGTGTAGGAGTCCAACATGTCCTTGTATGCTTCAGAGTCCAAATTGCCTTCAAGTAAATGCAATGGTCCCAAGCCATGCCATGAAAAACATCCCAACACCATGACTCTACCACCATCAAACATCAAGGTTGGAACGAGCATTCTGGTAAGAGGCGCTCCCCTGGCATGCCATACTTAATTATGTCCATCCTATGGAAAAGGGTGTAGCGTGATTCGTGACTCCACGAACTGTTTTTCCACTATTCGTTTCAAACACCACTGTAATCTGATAGCTTTCTTGTTTGGCAAGATATTCGGCACATTGGTGAATGCCGAGCACATGCCATTCCATTTGCAAAGCGTCGTGATGCACACGGACTTCGGTTGCCTTTTGGAACTCCTTGAAGATGACCTGGAATGGTTTCTTGCAGTTTTTATCAATCTCCGCGCTTCAACGTCCGTCGGTCGCGTTCAGTGAATTTTCGGGATCGTTTGACTTGGGGCGTGCATGTTCCGATGCTTGTACTGTCCCATCTCTTCCCCATATCACAAAGTTGAACGTGGCTGTGATAATTTTCCGGATACACATAAGCCCGCAATGTGGCACCCGGTTATTACTCCTCTCTCAAAGTCACCAAGTTTAGCCATTCTTTATCCACAAAAACGTTAGAGATATTGTTATGCGAGTTTCCAACGAACAAGTCTGATTTCATATCATGTAAATTAGAAGATATCCGTTCCGTTATTGTTGGTTAAGGTATGTTTAGAGGACGCCTTCGAGAAATATCAGCAGTTACTATTGCTGACACTAAATCAAATGTTTTAATTTATAATCGCAACTCTTTAATAAGAACGCAACCATTAAAAAACTTCATTTTACTAAGTCTTTCCGCACAAGTTATGCTATCGTAATAGGTTCCAGCTTATCATTTTCCGTGGGTTGCGTGACTGCCTCATCCATCTTTTCGTTCGCTACATGCCATTATTCTCAAGAACACTGACATATGGCGACATCAATGCGCAATATTCCGAACAAGTCCGCATTTGCCTTCCCTTTCCCTCGTAAACTTCTACATACACATTCAATAAAGCCTCGGTATAAGATATTCCGTTCGTATCGACGCTTACACTAATTAAAATCAAATAGCAACCAGATTTCAAGCTAAGAATTAGTAACGCATTTGTTATAATGATTCGTTTGTTATAACGAGACTTGTTCTCTATTTATCTCCTCCTCTCTGATTTCTACCTATTCTCTGGGTCGTTTGGCTTTCCATAATAGAAAGGGGAGGGGTCTGGAGCGACGACTCCCCCGCCCGTCTTTCCCACGAGGAAAACCCCGTCGGAACTTTTTCTTCTTTCACTGCTTTGTAATTTAAACAGTGGGAGAAAGTTATGGCACGTAGATAGTGGCTTTAAGTGTCCTCGTGCCAGGAAGGAATGGAAGTTCGACGGGAGGAAGGAAAGGAGGTGGGGAGAAAGGCGAAGGGGTAGAGCAGGTGGGGTAAAAGAGAGAGAGAGAGGGAGAGGGAGAAGGAGGAGGAAATCTCCGTAACGATCGAGCTTAAATCTTTTCTGTAGTAAAGAATGAAAGAACCGGGGGATGGCAGGGAGGGACTGGGTGCAAAAGAGGAGGAAGAAAGGGGTAATGGTGGGTGGTTGTGTGGGAGGAAGGGGTCTCGTGAGGAAGCAGAGAGAGGAAAAGGGAAAAACTTGAGCGGTTAAAGGGAAAATATCCACTTTAAATAATAATAAAAGAAAACAATAAAAGAATAAAAAATAAAAGGCGACTTCAAGAATTTGTTTTCCTCTGCAGATAACTATGTTTCTGAAAATCGTAATAAAGTCATTCCCCCTTCTGGGCTATTGTCGACAACTGCTCACTGGCTTTACAAACATTGGACAGTTCTCCGATAAAGTGATTTTTTTACAGTCACATGATCTTTACTTTCTTTCTATATTCCAAGTATTTTTGTATCGGTAATAGTGTGCATCTGAGCTTTCCGAAACAAATTTCTAACAATAATCATTAGTCATTTAATGATATTATATCCAAGATTTATTACGAAGGCTATCTTTAAAGTAAGTTCTTTTAATTATTGCCACTGTAGCATTGCAGGCATGATTGTTCGTCTTCTTCGTGGCGAGTGTTTGAGTGTTTACAATGTCTCAGAAAACAATTTGATCATCCCCGCTACACTCCAGACTTTGCACCAAGTGACTTCTGAAGTCTTTCCTTGATGGTCAGCAGTCCCACAACGATGATCAGATCAAGCATGTGGTTTTCGCCACTAGTAGCACTTTTCTACGACAAATGCCTCAACAATGGTGGAAACTTTGTAGAAAAGTAATGTAAGGTAGGTTCCATTTGCTAATGTTCTCTTGATTTTTGTTTAATGTCCCGTTGGAACTTACTTTCTAGATACAAAAATAGTGGATCTCTTTATTCTGTATGCTCCTGCAAACTAGGAAAATGTATAATAACGCTCCAAATGAAACAGCAAACGCTTGATTGGTTTCATTGTTAGAGATAAATTTCACGACATGGAGCATTGTATCGCCTTAAAATGAACGGTGTTCCCAATACTGTAAGACAATGGCTTAAAGCTACACGAGCAGACGCCCGATGTCATGGCAATGTTATACCGGCGGTCTGATTGACATGGTTTTGTTTTGGATCGCAGGTTGACAAAACCCAATATTATCTGGATATCCTAAATAGCAGCAACAATTCGGTGAAGGACAGTTTCAATCAGCAGGATAATGCTTCTTTCAGCAAAACCCGAGATATTACTGCTTGATTTGAAGACATGAACAAAACAAGTACTGTATTGGCAAGCTCAAAGCCTCGACCTCGTTTCTGAGGTGGTTTAGGAATTTGAATAAAGCTATAAATATGCAAGCACGAGAAAGCAACCAGAAACGCTCCAAGGTTTTAAGGAATGGACATTCCTATTACCATTCTGTTCTCAGATACTGATTAAACTATGGGAAGAAGTCTGCAAAGTTGTCATTACAATAAGGGTAGTATTATTAGATATTATAATATTGTGAACTAGCTTGAACTAGCTTGAACATGTGAACTTGCTCGGGCTCTTTTTTGATGAATTTTTCCAATATCTAAATGTGAATATACAGAAAAAATTAAAACACGAAAAAAGCTTAGAATTAATATAGTAAAAATTCGTATTGAAGAATCGAAAAGGATTCTTTTATGTAGAATAGCTGAACTACCCGGTATTATGCTCTAAATATTGAAACCTCGATTCGTAATTGTTCGCAAAGGCTCCCAATTACACTGGCCAACAAAATTTAAGATTTTTCTTGTGACAATATGAAAGTGGGTGATTTTTGGTAGTATTTTTTCTGCTGATTACGAATATAAGTTTGAAATTTCTCTAGCACGCACAGATTTCTTATTTTACATTGAAACATTTTTAAATCATTCAGTGTTTGGGGCCTGGTAAATTTCCTTGCGGCCCCAACATATGGATACTTTAACAATGTAGCCGCTTCTCTTCACTCCCATTACTTTAACATAGAAGTCTCGATGTGCATAACTTGGAAACGTGACGTGATAGAAAACATCTAAAAGCAGATTCGGATTCTACATACAAATTACTATGTGCGGTCGTAATCACAAAATGCGTGTTGACTAGTGTTATTGACAACATGACTAACTATTTCTGATACGCTTGAAACCGTAACTCTTTTTTTTTTTTTTATATTAATCGAGAAACGAAAAATGAAATTCTATATCAACGTTTTTTCCGAAATCGTATCTATGACACTTTTTTGGATGCGACATGCCAGTTTTTATGTTAATTTATGAAAAAAATAATAATCCGGTAAAAATCTGGAAAACAAAATACCAGAAATGTGGATCCAGATAATCCAAAAAAAAAAAAAAAAAAAAAAAAAAAAAAAAAAAAAAAAAAA